>JARQOC010000004.1:145618964-145717362 GCA_033576535.1 Allobates femoralis
TTTCCCATCCCGTCTTAGACTGTAAGCTCCTTCGAGCAGGTTCACTTTTATTTTTTGCCTTTTTATTGTATTTCCTACATTGATTCTATGTTTACTGTTCTGCATTACCTACCATTCTGTATTGTATATTTTTCTTATACGTACCATTGTACTGTAAAGTGCTACGGAATATGTTGGCGCTATACAAATAAAGTTTTATTATTATTATTATTATCTCATCCTGATTGGCTGTGCTACACCATATGATATGATAAATGTAAAGGCCCTGTTACATGGTACGATATCGTGAACGATATCGCTGAAAATTTATGGGTTTGGAGTCGTTCAAATGACATCGTTAGTACATCGTTGCATGTGACACAGAGATACCACTATGATAAATCGTTAGATCGCTGATTGCAGATTTGAGAACATGTTCTAAAATCAGATGATCCTCGATCAGACAACCTGCTGCATCGTTGTGTGTGACACCGCGATAACGATGTCGTTAACGACTTCTCCTATTCACAACAGTGAACAAGTATCGTTCGCTGGGTTGTGCGAATGATAGCTGCTCGCCACATCGTTGGTGCTCGTTCACGATATCTACATGTGTGACATCTCACCAACGATGTCAAAAAGATGTCCTAACGACCGCGCTCCCAAGAGATCTTTGGTGAGATCTTAACGACATTGAAGCGTGTAACGGTACCTTAAGGCATTGTATGTAACCCTAACACTGCTATAATTCTTGTGATCCTTCACTGGGAAATCAAATCTTCTACATCGTTTAAATTCATGGCTACCATCTTTGGTGATTTGCACAAATTGAATTGCAAATTGTATTAATTCACTCTTTTATTTCTTGTTTTTTGTACGTCTGAATTTTTTGCTGATTAAATTTTAAATATATCTCCATAGTAGTTTGACTTTTGATTTTGTGGTGCAGAGCCTCAATCCATCATACAGAGACAGAGCTGAAAGAGAAAATTTGCACCCACTAGAGGGAGCAGTAGAGCACTTTATTCTTCAAACTCAATAAGGAGTTCCTACATCATGCTAGCTAGGGATACAGGCAGAATTTTTTTTACTTTTGTGTTTATGCATGAGATTTGGAACCTTGAATAAAAAAAAAATGTTTTGTCCGCTATAAAGATATATTATAAAATAAAGGAAGAAACAATTTTTAACTTATTTAGATGAAAAAAGAATTATATTTTGTATTGCAATGTCCCTTCATAGGAGGGGTGGAGAACCTCTGGTCCACAGACAATTTGTACAGTACCCAGGCAGCAGCTGTGTCTTGCAGGCTATTTGTCCTTTATCTCCTTCTTGCACACAGCATTTACTACTGAATGCAGCTTGTGCATTCATGAAAGATTATGTTGTCATACACACCAGTGTGAGGACACACTTTGTGAACCCAGGATTGGCATGCGATGTGCTCTTGTCCCACAGAAAAGGAGCGGCTGCTTCAGTCCACAGGGTTCTCTATGCCCTCCAGTACTATGTGACCCCCAGGGATCTCTGTGCCCCCCAGTACTGTGTGCCTCCTGGTTATTCCTGTGTTACCCAGTACTATATGACCCCGGGTGACCTCTGTGCCCCCAAGTGATGCCTGTTCCCCAGTACTATGTGCCCCATAGTGATGCTTGTGTCCCCCAGTACTATGTGCCCCCCAGTAATGCCTGTGACCCCCAGTGATGGCTACACCCTCAGTGATGTATATACCTTCAAGTGCTGTATATACCCCCAAGTATTGTATGTGCCCCCCCAGTGATGTATATACCCCTTGGTACGGTATATGCCGCCTATTGATATATATACCCCTTTAATGCTGTATTTGACCCCAAGTGCTGAATGTGCCCACCCCAGTGATGTACATATGCTCCAGTGATGTATATTCTTCCTACTGCTGTATATACCCCAAGTGAAATATATATACATATATTTTTGAACTACTTGAACAACACGTTGATTCAGAAGTGTCCTCCCACCTCTCCTCCTGCTCCTTTTTTGACCGCCTACAATCCAGTTTCCGACCCCATCACTCCACCGAAACAGCTCTAATCAAAGTCAACAACAACCTACTGACCGCAAAGAGCAAGCGACACTACTCCATCCTCTTTCTCAACCTCTCTGCTGCCTTCGACACTGTTGACCATTCCGTCCTACTTCAGATCCTGGGATCTCTTGGCATCACTGACCTACCCTCTCCTGGATCTCCTCATGCCTAGCAAACCGGACTTTTAGCGTCACCTACACCTCGTCTTCGCCCTACCCCCTTTCCATCAGTATCCCCCAAGGCTTGTTTTTGGGACCGTTACTCTTCTCCATCTTCACTCTCGGCCTAGGACAACTCATTGAGTCCCATGGCTCTCAGTACTATGTCTACGCTGACGACACCCAGATCTACCTATCTGGGCCTGACATCACCTCTCTACTATACAAAATTCCACAATGCCTGTCTGCCATCTCATCCTTCTCTGCTCGTTTACTTAAGCTGAACATGGACAAAACTGAGTTTATTGTCTTACCCCCAAGTCGCTCTCCCCCACTACCTGACCTATCCATCCTGGTCAACAACTGCTCACTTTCCCCAGTCCCCCACGATAAGTGCCTCGGGGTAATCCTCGACTCTTCCCTCTCCTTCAAGCCTCACATCCAGGCCCTCACCACCTCCTGCCAACTCCAGCTCAAAAACATTTCCCAGATTCGCACTATCCTTGACCACGATACTGCTAAAACACTTGTTCATGCTGTCATCATCTCCCTACCTTGACTACTGCAACCTCCTGCTTACCAGCCTCCCCGCTACCTTCCTCGCACCTCTCTAATCTATCCTAAAATCCGCTACCCGACTAATCCACAAGTCTCCCCGCTACTCCCCTGTCTCCCCCCTCTCTGCCAAGCCCTTCACTGGTTCCCTGCATCTCAAAGATCCCAGTTTAAAACACATACCATGACATACAAAGCCATTCACAAACTGTCTCTTCCTTACATCTCTGACATGGTCTCCCGATACCTACCCTCACGCAACCTGCGGTCCTCCCAGGAGCTCTTTCTCTACTCCCTTCTCATCTCCTCTTCTCACAATCGCATTCAAGATTTCTCCCGTGCATCTGCTATACTCTGGAACTCTTTCCCCCAACACATCAGACACTTGCCCTCCCTGGGAACCTTCAAAAGAAACCTGAAGACTCACCACTTCCATCAAGCCTACAACCTGCTATAACACATGGTTCACCGCACCATCTCACGATCGTCACAACCCCCTCCTACTATATTGCCACCCGTCCCTCTTAGACTGTGAGCCCTCGAGGACAGGGTCCTCTCCCCACCTGTATCTACCCTTTCCATATGTAAAGGGCCATGGAATCTAATGGCACTATATAAATAAATAAATAAATAATAATAATTTAACATAAATAAAGCAATCTCAATTTCTCCTATGTTATGTATATGCAGCAGTCCCAGCATCTCCTTTGGCTAGGGTCACATTTCAGTTTTTTTTTAAAACATGATCCGGTTTTGAGCTTTTAAAAAGCTCAAAACCGGATCAAGAAACGCTCCTCATAGGAGACAATGTTAAAAACCGGATTGCTTCACAAGCAATCCGGTTTCCGTCTCCGGCTCTGCAGCCTGCGTGAAAAGTCATGCAGGCTGCAGTTTTCGGAGCAGTTCTGGTATCTGCAATGCGGGAACCTGATTGCTCAGGATGTGTAATCCTGAGCAATGCGGTTCCCGCATATACTATGCTTATCCCGGCTGCCGCCGGGATAAGCAAAGTGCTCTGTGTTCTGTAAAACTTAAAATTTAATACATAAATATTTGTTTAATGTCTCTAGGGGGTGCCCAGTCCCCCTAGAGACCTTACACCCACTCAGGTGGGCTTATACTGCTGTAATGTGTTATGTACAACAGCTGACTCCTGTGCCTGCACCCCCTCTTATCATTTCTAGCCATCCCTTTTGCAGAACAAAACGATTTTGTAAAGTAGAGAAAAGAGGTTATATTTACCTCCTCCTGTGTGAATTCTCTATTTCTGAAAAAGCCTCCAAAGGCGGGCCAGTCTGATGCTCCCTCCGCCCGCTTTGTAATTATGCACACCCCCTCTCAGCTTGCTGCAGTGCTGAGAGCCTGGCCATGTCATGAAATGGGCGGGGCTAAAATGGTGCCATACTGGTAGCCCCACCCCTTTCATGACGCGGCTAGGCTATAAGCACCTCTGTTCTCTACTTTACAAAATCATTTTGTTCTGCAAAAGGGATGGCTAGAAATGATAAGAGGGGGTGCAGGGACAGGTACAAAGATGCGGGGGGGCAGTTTGTGGGTGTACAACAGCTGACAGGAGTCAGCTGTTGTAGATAACACATTACAGCAGTATAAGCCCACCTGAGTGGGTGTAAGGTCTCTAGGGAACTGGGCACCCCCTAGAGACATTGCACAAACATTTATTTATTAAATTTTAAGTTTTACAGAACACAGAACAGAACTATCCGGTCACCGGATTGCTCAGGATTACACATCCTGAGCCATCCGGTTACCAGATTGCGGCTTCAGCAATCCGATTCCCGGATTGCGGAATGTATGAAGACAATTGTGTTCACCACATCCGGATCTAGATGGGGTGAACGCAATTCAGGTTTAAAGTGTGACCCTAGCCTTTGTGATGTACAGCTAGGTCCATAAATATTTGGAGAGAGGCAACATTTTTCTAATTTTTGTTCTGTATGTTGTCACAATTGATAATGGACAAAATAATTCAGATGCAGTTTAAGTTTGGACTTTCAGCTTTAAATCAGCGGGTTGAACAAAATAATTGCATAAAATTTAACTAAAGTATTTTTTAAACTCAATCCTTTCATTTCAGGGGCTCAAACATACATTGGATAAATCAAATAATTGTACATAAATTGTTAATTTCTAATACTTGGTTGAAAACCCTTTGTTGGCAATGACTGCCTGAAGTCTTGAAGTCATGGACATCACCAGACGCTATGTTTCCTTCTTTTTACAGGGAACCTGTCACCAAGTTTTTGCATCTTAATCTGAGAGTAGCATAATATAGGACCCGAGATCCTGATGTAAGCGATGTGTCACTTACTGGGCTGCTCAGTGTAGTTTTGATAAAATCACTGTTTAATCTGCTAGAGATTATCATTAGTCTGATAGACTGGCATATTCACAAACTGATAAATCTGCAGAAGAAAAAACTGTAATTTTATCAAAATGACAGCAAGCAGCTCAGTAATTGACCCATCGCTGGAATCAGGGTCTCTGTCTCTACATTATGCTGCTTTCGAGTGGGATGGCAAAAACCTGGTGACAGGTTCCCTTTAATGCTGTCAGGCCTTTACTGAGCAGTTTTCAGTTGCTGTTTGTTTGTGGGTCTTTCTGTCTGAAGTTTAATCTTTAACAACTGAAATGTGGCTCTATTGGGTTGAGATTAGGTGACTGACTTGCCATTCAAGAATATTCCACTTCTTTGCTTTAATAAACTCTTGGATTGCTTTGGCCTTATGTTTTGGGTCATTGTCCATCTGCATTATGAAATGCTGACCAATTAGTTTGGCTGCATTTGTCTGGATGTGAGCACTCAGTATGTCTCTGAAAATCCCAGAATTCATCCGGCTGCTTCTCACATGTGTCTTATCATCAATAAACACTAGGAACACAGTGCCACTGGCAGCTCTGCATGCTCAAGCCATCACACTGCCTCTCCTATATCTAACAGAGGATGTGGTATGCTTTGGATCATGAGCTGTACTATGCCTTTTCAATACTTTTTTCATTCCATCATTTTGGTAGAGGTTTATCTTGTTTTCGTCTGCCCAAAGACGTTCTGCCTAGAGATGGGCGAGTCCTAAAAGACTCGGAATCGCAAGACCCCAATGAGTCCGAGTCAAGGACTCGGGACTCGTTGCGAGTCCAGCGAGTCCAATGTTAATGAATAGGGACCCGAGTAATAGCGAATAATGACATTTACAACTCGCTGATGTGTCTCTGAAAGTGTGCGAGTCCAAACTCGCTGGTTTTTCTCTTATTTTGAGGCTTGTAGCCGATGATGCGAGGGAAGGGATTCTCCAGCACACACCATGCTTTAAGGAAACAGGAAGCGAGTCGCGCTGACAGGCGCACACACAGAGCAATCCATTCATCAGTGCAATCATGGCAGCAGGACGTGGCACGGTGAACACACTGCGTCTTATTGCACTTGTGGAGGCTCGTCCATTTCTATGGCTCCCTACAGATCCTGACTATGGGGATACGACCCAAATTAATACAGCCTGGAGAGAGATCGCCCAAGAGATGTTCCCTGCGTTCCATCGGAGTGACCATGAGGAACAGAGCAATCTAAGTAAGTTAAATGAGTTCACACGTTATATATTGCATTTACTGTATATATACTCGTGTATAAGCCGACCCGTGTATAAGCCGACCCCCCTATTTTTGCCCCGAAAAACTATGAAAACATATTCACCGCCATCCTGGTATACAGCGGCTATCACTGGTAGACAGCCCCCCAGCAGAGTATACACCTCCCCCTGCAGAGTATACAGGCCCCCAGATGGGTATACATGCCCCCATATTGTGGTATACAGGCAGGGGCGGACTGGCCCAGGTGCCACGGGTCATGCGGCTGCAGGAGCATGAATAATCCGCATGTCCCTGAAGCAGCAGGCGGAAACGGAAGCTCCTGGCCGCGCGATGACGTCATCAGCACGCGGCTGCGTCCGGGAGTGAGCGTCTGTGAGTGGCGTGCGGCTGCGACTGTTAGCGAGCGGCTGTGAGGAGCGCGAGGCTGCGGCTGGGAGCGAGCCATAGGAGAATGCGGGAGCTGCGGTGACTGTGAGGCGGCCGCCAGTCATCACCCCCCCCACCCCCCGTCCTCACCTGTGTCGGGCCGGTGAGGGAGGGTTGCAACCCAAACTGTAGGGTGCCAGTCAGTCCCTGTATACAGGGCCCTCAGTGTGTGTACAGGCCCCCCCAGCAGTGGGTATACAGGGCCCCCAGCAGTGGGTAGACAGTGGCCCAGTGGGTTTACAGGGCCCCCAGCAGTGGGAATACAGGGCCCCCATAGCAGGGTATACAGGACCCTGAATGTGTTATCATGCTCCACCGCATAGTTGCCTATATTTGGATGGGGTCACAACAGTACAATGAGTTTAATGTATGATCCTCCTGGCTCTTTCGGCCAAGGGGTTGGGTGTATATAAATACCACTAATGACCAGAGTCTGGTGCCCGCACTATTACATTCTCTATGCGTTGACATGTGTCCTGCCTCATTTGTGATTGTGGCCACGTGAGCTCAATGTCCGTAATGCTGTTGATGATGTTCCACACTGTCGTGTCACTGTGCCTTGTATACACATTACACACAGAAAATGAATAAAATGTTATTGTTGATTTGTACACATACTTTTGTTGTTTCAAATATTACACATCTCTAAACCCGGTTTCAAATCATTTCACAGTTGACCATCTTAAAAAACGGTGGAGGAGCTGCCGGGACCAGCATAAGAAGCAGTACCGGCAGTACTCAGAGAGACAACCGGGAGCCGCTCCATTGCTGAACCACTACCACTTTTACGACCGGCTGTCCTTCCTTCACCCGGTGGCCCGTATGCCAAGGTATGTGTCTGCAGCACTGTTGTGTACATTTAGTATTATTTATTAATATATACATTAGGTTCCATTTCGGCTCTGTGGGTAGCAGAGTATACACGTGGCTCTGTGGGTAGCAGAGTATACAGGCGGGTCTGTGGGTAGCAGAGTATACAGGCGGGTCTGAGGTAGCAGAGTATACAGGCGGGTCTGAGGTAGCAGAGTATACAGGCGTCTCTGTGGGTAGCAGAGTATACAGGCGGGTCTGAGGTAGCAGAGTATACAGGCGGGTCTGTGGGTAGCAGAGTATACAGGCGGGTCTGTGGGTAGCAGAGTATACAGGCGGCTCAGTGGGTAGCAGAGTATATAGGTGATGAGAATAGGGTTAATAGATGGTGCTACAGTGTTGGGGCGTGCTAGAGGGAGCAGAGATCCGATTACTGCCATCATTACTGACCTTATTAAAGATAGCGGCCGCAGCTAAATGACATCATGGCAAAGGTAAACATGGGGTGTGGTTAGCTGCAGGAGGTTAGTGAGAGGTGTGGGTTGTTTGGCAGAGGGCGTGGTGTGGGCGTGGTGAGCGCGGCTCCTGCGTCAGATACGCTGCGAGCGCGGAACCGCGGCACATCTCCAGGAGCAGAGGACGTGTCCGGTACGTCCGTAGCCCCCGGCCTCCCCGTTGTCCGCACACACAGCCCCGCTGTGACCTCTGCAGTGTCACAGGCCCCGGCGGGCGGCTGTCATCTCCTCCTGACACTGACCTCCTCCTGATTTGATTGTCTGTGTTGTCCCCCCCCGCTGTCAGCATCAGTGATCTGCTAAGACCTGTGGGTGCACAGACGGGGGAAGTACAAATGCCAGCATGCCGGGGCGGATTGGGCGCTGTGAGGGGCGCAGGTCTTGCTGTGAGCGGAGGGCGCGAGGCCGCTCGAGAAAACGCTATAGCGGCTGTGTGAGTTAAGCGTCTGCGGCTCGCGAAGGCGCATACGCGTCTCCGCTCGCAGTGACGCTAAGGAGTTTGGGATTCGGCTACAGTGCCGGAATTTCAAACTCCCGATTATATAAATAGATTATATATATATATATTGTATACCTTTCAACCCCTTCCCTGCTTTATATAGATGATATAAGCTAAACGTTTTGTGAATTAAGTATGTCAAGTTAAAAGTGAAGTCAGGGGGACTTTTTTTTTTCATGTGAACCATTGGTGTTATTGATCGTCTAGATTAGATGGGATGGGGGGGGTGGGTGGTAATCAGGGGGTGAAAAATTATGTATTAGTATGGAATTAGCAAAGAAAGTCACGTATTCCTTTATGTTATGTACAGTTGGTTATTCTTTCATAATAATAACAAATATCTGATTAAGAATACACAGATACACAGAGTCTAAAAAGCGTGCAACTTAATGTTTGACCTATGTTTTTGTTTCCAAATGCAATGCATTCACCAAATTTTTTTTTACTTTACCCACAGAGAAGCTTACTACAGAGGGCGGCGTGCTGTTAACCCTCCACCGCCAAACAGAAGTGGCGTGGACAAAACCGACCACCACCACCACGGCCGGCGCCACCACCACCACCGGCGTCGCCGCCGCCGCCACCACCACCACCAGCATCGCCGCCAGCAGCGCCAGGTCCAGCACCACCACCGCCGTCACCAGCGGCCGGGCCAGCACCACCACCGCCGCCACCAGCGGCAGGGCCATCAACACCACCACCGCCGTCCCCGCCACCACCACCACCACCGCCACCAGAGGCAGGGTCTGCACCACCACCGCCCCCACCAGCGGCAGGGCCAGCACCACCACCGCCACCACCAGCGGCAGGGCCAGCACCACCACCGCCACCACCAGCGGCAGGGCCAGCACCACCACCGCCACCACCAGCGGCAGGGCCAGCACCACCACCGACGCCACCAGCGGCAGGCCCAGCTTATGGTCCGATCCAGGGGTCAGCACATTTAAGTGTGCAACAGAGTAATGCTGACTTTGCCCGCAGTATTATACCATTCATGGATAATATTCCATTTGACAGGCTACTGCGGGCAAGGTCAGCATTACAGATAGTGCTGGAAGCCTGTCAGCCAAATAACGACCCAGGTGATGTGTTCCAATATTTGGATGGGTGGAAAATAAACTCTAACAGGCTAGGCAGGCCCACAACACGGGACAGCCATGTCCCACCCCACAGGGCTTTGCCTCACTGCCAGTGGCCAGCTAACAGGGACCTACCACCGTTCCCTACACCTGTTCAGAGGATCCACCCTGAAGGGTTCGGCCAGGCCATACGTGGGGCCCTTGACCTTTTGCAGGACGGACAGCCCACCTACCAGGACCTGTAGGGCTCCATTTGTTGTTGTTGTTGTTGTTACCTTAATTGTAAAAGGTAGTATTTTTGGGAATGTCCAAACAGTGCTGCCATTTTTTTTTTTAAACACAGTTTTAAAAACCAGCTTTGTGTCTGTCTTTTTTCAAGGAATGAATGTGGAGTTTTTTTTGTGGTTGGGCTTCAAGTCATCATAATTATTATAATTATTTATTTATATAGCGCCCATAGGTTCCATGGCGCTTTACATGAGGAACAGGTAAAGAAGGACAAGTACAATAAACATAGACAATAAGGTCATACAGGTACAATAGTAGAGGACCCTGTACGCGTGGGCTCACATTCTACGAGGGGTGGGTGGGGATACAATAGGGTGGGGAAGGTGTCGGTCGTGGGGCGTGTAGCGGGGTCTCATGGCAGGTTGTAGGCCTGTCGGAAGAGGTGAGTCTTTAGAAGTATCTTTAAGGTTCAGAGGGTAGGCGACTGACTGATGAGGTGGGGCAGGGAGTTCCATAGCATGGCGGATGACCGGGAGAAATCCTGTATGCGGTTGTGGGAAGAGGAGATGAGGGTGGACTGTAGGACAAGTTCTTGGGATGAACGCAGGTTGCGTGAGGGATGGTATCGGGAGATCATGTCGGAGATGTATGGTGGGGATAGGTTGTGTAAGGCTTTGAATGTCATGGTCAGTGTTTTAAAGTGAGCTCTCTGTGGGCCGGAGGGGCCAGTGAACGGCTTGGCAGAGGGGGTAGGCAGGGGAGTAGCGTGAGGACAGATGGATTAGTCGGGCAGCAGAGTTTAGTATAGATTGGAGAGGTGCAAGAGAGTTGGCAGGGAGACCTATGCGAAGGAGGTTGCAGTAGTCAAGGCGGGAGATGATGAGGGCATTTATGAGTGTTTCAGCAGTGTCAGGATTGAGGAACGACCGAATTGGTTCAATATTTTTGAGTTGGAGTCACAGGGACTTGGTTAGGGACTACAGGTGGGGCTTGAAGGAGAGGGAGGAGTCAAGGATTACCCCGAGACATTTGGCGTGGGGGACAGGGGAGAGAGCATCATTAGCAAGTACTTTACGGCCCGCATGGCGCATGAAGTCACCTTGGTTACTAAGTGTCAAATCATGACTCCACATACAACTGTTGCTGACAAACAGTGCCTGTGTTTGGGGGGTTACTTTATGCCTCGCTATGGCAACAAGACTATGAACACACATGTGAGAGGCTGGGACGTCTACATGCTACACATCGCGTCTACGCGTTTTGTATGGAGCGTACAGTGGGACCCTTCAACAGGCTCCAGCAGGATGATAGTCCAAGCAACGCCCACGATGCAGGCACAGGATTGGTGCCTGGAAAAATTAGCCCAAGGGGCTGTTTCCCATTTTTGGTATAAATGTAGGCCTAAGGGCCATAAAAAGCTTGTTAGACAGGGTGTCTCCCAAACCATGATAAGCTTGTTAGCCTGTGTGGCTCGAAAAATTAGCCCAAGGGGCTGTTTCCCATTTTTGGTATAAATGTAGGTCTAAGGGCCATACAAAGCTTGTTAGCCAGGGTGTCTCCCAAACCATGATAAGCTTGTTAGCCTGGGTGGCTCAAAAAATTAGCCCAAGGGGCTGTATCCCATTTTTGGTATAAATGTAGGCCTAAGGGCCATAAAAAGCTTGTTAGACAGGGTGTCTCCCAAACCATGATAAGCTTGTTAGCCTGTGTGGCTCAAAAAATTAGCCCAAGGGGCTGTTTCCCATTTTTGGTATAAATGTAGGCCTAAGGGCCATAAAAAGCTTGTTAGCCAGGTTGTCTCCCAAAACAAGATAAGCTTGTTAGCCTTTGTGGCTTAAAAAATTAGCCCAAAGGGCTTAATAAAGTCTATTTTTAAATAAAGCAGGGCGCTTGGCCCATTGCATATTATTGCTTGGACTAGGAGCATAGAAGAAGCAAGGCCAACTATGCAGTCCTAGGCTTGGTGCCTCAAAAAATTAGCCCAAAGGGCTTAATAAAGTATTTTTTTACATAAAGCAGGGCGCTTGGCCCATAGCATATTATTGCTTGGACTGGGTGCCGAATGAAATCAACAGAGCTACGGGACTTGTCATTAATTCCTGTCCAAAATGGGCATATTGTTAACAGCGCAATATCCCAATCATATAAATTATGATTAGGTTAATCTAGGATTGTGTCGTCAGGAGGGCTTAGGAACTGTGATGATATCCAATCCTTGTTGAATTTAATTAGAGTGAGCCTGTCGGCATTTTCTGTGGTGAGGCGGGACCTTCTATCAGTGACTATACCCCCAGCGGCACTGAAAACACGCTCTGATGTCACACTAGCAGCTAGGCATGCCAGCACCTCCAAGGCATACAATGACAGCTCAGTCCAAGTGTGCAGCTTGGAAACCCAGTAATTAAAGGGTACAGAAGGGTCGGTTAGGAAGCTGGTACTGTCACTGAGATACTGCTGCACCATGTTGGACAATTGTTGTCTCCTACTCAAGGTCACCGTAGGCAAATTACGTTCTTGATTGGAAGGTCTGTTGAACATCGCCCAGTTGGCGGACATCTTACCCCCACCTCTTCTTGTCATTGATGGCGTTTGTGTCCCAACCAAAGGCTGCTGTTGGAAAGAGCTGGTTCTTCGATGTATAGCGGATTCAGACGGTGATATTGCCAGCAAAATATCAAGAAGAACCCTCTTTACATGATCCATCGTTAAGCCCCTGGATGAGTGCGACAGCAGCGACTGAAATTTGTCTTTGTACCGTGGGTCCAAAAACGTTGACAACCAGTAGAGGTCGCTGTCATAGATGTGTATGACGCGTGGATCTTTGGAGACACATTGACACATTACTTCAGCCATGTGTGCTAAGCTGCAAAGACTCATCTTCTCGGTTACAACAGAATGAAGATCACTACGCGTCGTGGCCTCTAAATCGGTGTCCGCCTCCTCCTCTTCAGCCCACCCATGCTGTACCGACATAAACGTAGGGTTGGGAGTCCCATCAGGGTTCACATCAGTACCAGAGAAAAATAAATCTTCTTCATCATCACCCTCATCACCATCTTCCTGAACCAATGTAGCCTGCTGATATTGGCTAGGGTGGCTAGGATCAGCGATGTTCAATTCTGGCTCCATAGCCATCCGCTGTGCTCTCAAAGCATCTGTTTTGAGATTCAATAGGGATTCTTGGAGCAGGCAGAGCATGGGGATGGTGAGACTTATAATCGACTGATCCCCACTGACAAGTTTGGTACAGTATTCGAAGTTATCCAGCAACTCGCAAAGGTCAGCGATCCAGACCCACTCGAAAGTAGTGATGTGTGTGGTATGACTTCCAGGTTGACGGGCATGTTGCAGCTGAAATTCCGCTATTGCCTTCTGCTGCTCATTAAACCTTGCCAGCATATGGAAGGTGGAGTTCCATCGCGTAGGCATGTCGCAAATTAGCCTGTGTTTCGGCAAGTTAAATTGGATTTGAAGTGCAGAAAGACTTGCAGCTGCTGTGGACGAATGTCTAAAGTGGGCGCAAATTCGCCTCACCTTATCCAGTAGCTCAGATAACTCTGGGTATATTTTGAGGAATTTCTGAACTACCAGGTTCAGGACATGAGCCATGCAAGGCACATGTACAAGTTTACCGTGCTTTATTGCCGCCACAAGGTTTGCACCATTATCGCTCACAACTAGACCTGGTTGTAGTTCCAGTGGGGCCAGCCACTCATCGGTCTGTTGCTTGAGACCTTTCCACAACTCTGTTGCAGTGTGACGTGTGTCACCTAGGCAGATAAGCTTCAGAAGAGCCTGTTGTCGCCTTGCAGAAGCAGTACTGCAAAGCTCCCAACTCGGACGTGATGGTGCTTGAGGCTCAGCAGTGGACAAGGAAGTGGCAGAAGCAGATTGGGCACTGGACATATATGAGGAGGCAGACACCCGGAATGATGTTGGGCCCGCTATTCGTGGAGTTGGAAGTATGTCAGATGGTACAGTTTTAGAAGTTGGGACACTCTGCACCAGGTTGATCCAGTGAGCCGTTAGTGAAATGTATCTGCCCTGTCCACAACTACCGTATATACTCGCGTATAAGCCGAGTTTTTCAGCCCAAAAATTGGGCTGAAAAGTACCCCCCTCGGCTTATACGCGAGTCAGTGCTGTATACCGATGTATACATCGGTACATACCGATGTATACATCGGTATACAGCAGCCCCCGCATCCCCAGTAATGCAGGGCCCCCCAGGGTCTCTCCGGTCACCTGTAAAGCAAGCTATACTTATCAGTGTCCCGCTCGCACCCGCCGCTGCCGACATCCACGATCCTCCATCTTCATGCAACTCCTCTTCCTGTTTCTGTGCGCGTCGCCGGCAATGACGTCATTCCCGGCGACGCGCACAGGAAACAGGAAGAGGAGTCGCATGAAGATGGAGGATCGTGGATGTCGGCAGCGGCGGGTGCGAGCGGGACACTGATAAGTATAGCTTGCTTTACAGGTGACCGGAGAGACGCTGGGGGGGCCTGCATTACTGGGGCTGCCTGTATACTACCGCTGGGGCTGCTATATACCTCTGGGGCACTGTATACTACCACTGGGGCTGCTATATACCTCTGGGGCCCTGTATACTACCACTGGGGCTGCTATATACCTCTGGGGCCCTGTATACTACCACTGGGGCTGCTATATACCTCTGGGGCACTGTATACTACCACTGGGGCTGCTATATACCTCTGGGGCCCTGTATACTACCACTGGGGCTGCTATATACCTCTGGGGCACTGTATACTACCACTGGGGCTGCTATATACCTCTGGGGCCCTGTATACTACCACTGGGGCTGCTATATACCTCTGGGGCCCTGTATACTACCGCTGGGGCTGCTATATACCTCTGGGGCCCTGTATACTACCACTGGGGCTGCTATATACCTCTGGGGCCCTGTATACTACCGCTGGGGCTGCTATATACCTCTGGGGCCCTGTATACTACCACTGGGGCTGCTATATACCTCTGGGGCCCTGTATACTACCACTGGGGCTGCTATATACCTCTGGGGCCCTGTATACTACCGCTGGGGCTGCTATATACCTCTGGGGCCCTGTATACTACCACTGGGGCTGCTATATACCTCTGGGGCCCTGTATACTACCACTGGGGCTGTATATACTACCACTGGGGCTGTATATACTACTGGGGCTGCGTGTATACTACCACTGGGGCTGCTGTATCTACCTCTGGGACTGGTGTATACCACACTGCTGGGGGCTGTATACTTGTGCTAGGGTCCACCCTCGGCTTATACACGAGTCAATAGATTTTCCCAGGTTTTGGGGGCAAAAGTAGGGGGGTCGGCTTATACACGGGTCGGCTTATACACGAGTATATACGGTACTTGTCCACGTGTCCGTTGTTAGGTGGACTTTGGCGGTGACAGCATTTGTTAAAGCACGTTTTAAGTTGTTAACCACGTGCTGGTGTAAGGCGGGAACGGCACTACGTGAGAAAAAGTACCGGCTGGGTACAGAGTATCGTGGTGCTGCCTCAGCCATCAACTCCCGAAAAGACTCTGTACCCACAAGCCTAAACGGCAGCATTTCCACAGCTAACAACTTGGCTATTTTCGCTGTCACTTTTTGGGAATATGGGTGTGTCGGTTGGAACTTCCGCTGTCTTTCATACAGCTGTGGCACAGACAACTGCACGTTTGGACCAGACTGACAAGAGGATTGACTACTGTCATGTCTGTCTTGTAAAGCACCTTGGGAGGAGTACGCTTGAGCAGGAGCTGAAGCCTGAACACTTGCTGGTGAAGGATGTATCTGAGGTGGCCTGGAAGTGTTTGGATCAGAAGGCACTGATTTTGAACCCTGATAGGGTGCCCACTGAATTGGGTGCTTAAGAGACATATGCTTGCGCATACTGCTGGTGCTCTGGTTTCCTTTTACCGTGCCTCTGCTAAGCCTTGCCTGGCACATCTTACAGATAACCATATTTGGTAATGTTGGGCTATCCTTAAAAAATTGCCACACACTGGCTGTTCGTCCTTTATTTTTAATTGGAGGAAGAGGAGGATGACTCTGTTCAACACCAACTGTGGACACATTTTGGGCAACTGTGTTTGCAGTTTGTGCAACAGTTGGCACAGTTTGTGCCACAGTTGACGCTATTTGGGCAACTGTTCTCACAGTTTGTGTTCTGGAGACAGTACGCCTTTGTGATTTTGCCAGTGGTACATAGCCACTTTCGTCCTCCTGGCTGCTCTCTTGGCTATGCAATTCAGCAATCCAGGTAGGATCTGTGGTGTCATCATCCACCCCTTCCAGTTCAAAGGATTCTGGATAAACTGACTGAGCAGGCTGGCCAGATGAGATGTGTGTCTCATCATCCTCATCATCATCCACCTCCTGAGATACTGTTTGCATTTCGTGAAAGTGTCTTTCCTCAGGACGCGCTACTTCCAAACTTTGGCCATGAGTAGACATTTCGTCTACTTCAAGTATCTCGTCAGGCAGTGACAAAGAAACCCCTTGATAAGAACCGAATAAGTCATCCGAGTGACCAAGGTCCATATCCAAATTTTCCTCTGGCTGCCGATGGGTTGAGGCAATATGACGACTTTGAGGATTGGATGGCGCTGCATTGTCTGTAGCGACACTAGAATGTCTTGCCACGGATGATTGCGTACTGCAAGAACCAGTGGTCGAGGGCGTCTGAGCCATCCAAGATGTTATCTTGTCATGCTCATCCGGCCTCAACACACGTTTTCTTTGAGTACTGGGATTTCTAGGTAGAAAAAAGGACGTTCTATCAATCCTAGGCTGTGTACTTGTACCAGTGCCTTCTTGGGCAAGACTGCTGCGGCCACGAGCTCGTCCCTGTCCCTTTGCAACATCCTTTTTGGTAATTGTTTTTTTTTGAGACATTGTAGACGAATGCACAGTCACCGAGTTGGAGTTAGGTGTTGCTGTATGCGTCACTTGCTGGCGGGGTAAGTGTGCGCGCTCACACTTGGCAGTGAAGCCGCACACTACACTCCCTAAAAAAATTAGTTTCAAGTGCGCACAGCCACCAAGATGTGGTTAGGTTTGCTGAATGCGTCACTTGCTGGCGGGGTAAGTGTGCGCGCTCACACTTGGCAGTGAAGCCGCACACTACACTCCCTAAAAAAATTGGTTAGAAGTGCGCACAGCCACCGAGATGTGGTTAGGTTAGCTGAATGCGTCACTTGCTGGCGGGGTAAGTGTGCGCTCTCACACTTGGCAGTGAAGCCGCACACTACACTCCCTAAAAAAATTGGTTTGAAGTGCGCACAGCCACCGAGATGTGGTTAGGTTAGCTGAATGCGTCACTTGCTGGCGGGGTAAGTGTGCGCTCTCACACTTGGCAGTGAAGCCGCACACTACACTCCCTAAAAAAATGAGTTTCAAGTGCGCACAGCCACCGAGATGTGGTTAGGTTTGCTGAATGCGTCACTTGCTGGCGGGGTAAGTGTGCGCGCTCACACTTGGCAGTGAAGCCGCACACTACACTCCCTAAAAAAATTAGTTTCAAGTGCGCACAGCCACCGAGATGTGGTTAGGTGTTGCTGTATGCGTCACTTGCTGGCGGGGTAAGTGTGCGCGCTCACACTTGGCAGTGAAGCCGCACACTACACTCCCTAAAAAAATTAGTTTCAAGTGCGCACAGCCACCAAGATGTGGTTAGGTTTGCTGAATGCGTCACTTGCTGGCGGGGTAAGTGTGCGCTCTCACACTTGGCAGTGAAGCCGCACACTACACTCCCTAAAAAAATTAGTTTCAAGTGCGCACAGCCACCGAGATGTGGTTAGGTTTGCTGAATGCGTCACTTGCTGGCGGGGTAAGTGTGCGCGCTCACACTTGGCAGTGAAGCCGCACACTGCACTCCCTAAAAAAATTGGTTTGAAGTGCGCACAGCCACCGAGATGTGTTTAGGTTAGCTGAATGCGTCACTTGCTGGCGGGGTAAGTGTGCGCTCTCACACTTGGCAGTGAAGCCGCACACTACACTCCCTAAAAAAATTAGTTTCAAGTGCGCACAGCCACCGAGATGTGGTTAGGTTTGCTGAATGCGTCACTTGCTGGCGGGGTAAGTGTGCGCGCTCACACTTGGCAGTGAAGCCGCACACTACACTCCCTAAAAAAATTGGTTTGAAGTGCGCACAGCCACCGAGATGTGTTTAGGTTAGCTGAATGCGTCACTTGCTGGCGGGGTAAGTGTGCGCTCTCACACTTGGCAGTGAAGCCGCACACTACACTCCCTAAAAAAATTAGTTTCAAGTGCGCACAGCCACCGAGATGTGGTTAGGTTTGCTGAATGCGTCACTTGCTGGCGGGGTAAGTGTGCGCGCTCACACTTGGCAGTGAAGCCGCACACTACACTCCCTAAAAAAATTGGTTTGAAGTGCGCACAGCCCCCGAGATGTGTTTAGGTTAGCTGAATGCGTCACTTGCTGGCGGGGTAAGTGTGCGCTCTCACACTTGGCAGTGAAGCCGCACACTACACTTCCTAAAAAAATTAGTTTCAAGTGCGCACAGCCACCGAGATGTGGTTAGGTTTGCTGAATGCGTCACTTGCTGGCGGGGTAAGTGTGCGCGCTCACACTTGGCAGTGAAGCCGCACACTACACTCCCTAAAAAAATTGGTTTGAAGTGCGCACAGCCACCGAGATGTGGTTAGGTTAGCTGAATGCGTCACTTGCTGGCGGGGTAAGTGTGCGCTCTCACACTTGGCAGTGAAGCCGCACACTACACTCCCTAAAAAAATTGGTTTGAAGTGCGCACAGCCACCGAGATGTGGTTAGGTTAGCTGAATGCGTCACTTGCTGGCGGGGTAAGTGTGCGCTCTCACACTTGGCAGTGAAGCCGCACACTACACTCCCTAAAAAAATTAGTTTCAAGTGCGCACAGCCACCGAGATGTGGTTAGGTTTGCTGAATGCGTCACTTGCTGGCGGGGTAAGTGTGCGCGCTCACACTTGGCAGTGAAGCCGCACACTACACTCCCTAAAAAAATTGGTTTGAAGTGCGCACAGCCACCGAGATTGGTTAGGTTAGCTGAATGCGTCACTTCCTGGCGGGGTAAGTGTGCGCTCTCACACTTGGCAGTGAAGCCGCACACTACACTCCCTAAAAAAATTGGTTTGAAGTGCGCACAGCCACCGAGATGTGGTTAGGTTAGCTGAATGCGTCACTTGCTGGCGGGGTAAGTGTGCGCTCTCACACTTGGCAGTGAAGCCGCACACTACACTCCCTAAAAAAATTGGTTTGAAGTGCGCACAGCCACCGAGATGTGGTTAGGTTAGCTGAATGCGTCACTTGCTGGCGGGGTAAGTGTGCGCTCTCACACTTGGCAGTGAAGCCGCACACTACACTCCCTAAAAAAATTGGTTTGAAGTGCGCACAGCCACCGAGATGTGGTTAGGTTAGCTGAATGCGTCACTTGCTGGCGGGGTAAGTGTGCGCTCTCACACTTGGCAGTGAAGCCGCACACTACACTCCCTAAGGTGGAGTACGTGCTAGCAGCAACACACTGGTCTGCCACAGAAAAAATAACGCTCTATGGCTTATTAGGAACAAAAATCGATCTGGTGCAAAAACAAAAAGGAAACAGCACCTCAGCTAAGCCTCTGACTGCAGCTGTTAGCAAAGCTGAGTGAGTAAGCTAAGCTATGAGGTCCGTCCTGTGTGCACTCTAAGGCTTCTCCTTCCTTCCCTCCCTGCCTGCCTGCCTACACAGCACTACTCCGTCCTCCTCCTAGCTCTCAGAAGAGCTTTTTGGGTTAATAAAAGGAATCTTCCCTACACTGACAATCCCTGATCTGCTCCAGCATATATCTCTCTCTCCCTATACTAGGTCAGATCGTCTCAGGAATGTGCCCAAAATGGCGGGGACAAGCCTTATATACTGCCTTGCCTGTCATAGATGACATAGGCATCACGATGGACAGCAGCCAATCATAGTCCTGACACAACCAACTTTGCTATGCCATTACTGACTATGATTGGCTATCTTCACAAGTTTTCTGACCTAACACGCACGCTGTGCTGACTCGCAACATAACAGATTCTGTATTCGAGAGTCCGACTCCCGAATACAGTATACAGGACTCGGAATCGTAGACTCGTAGGACTCGGAATCGTAGACTCGCTCAGACTCGCTGCTGACAGCGGGTATCTGTGACGAGTCAAGCTTATTGACATTGAATTCCATTGGACTCGTCACTGTGCGAGTCCAAGCTGGGAGATTCGCCGAGTAACGAGTCCTGCGAGTACCTTCAGAATCGCCGAGTCCCGAGTCCTAGCGAGTAGACTCGCCCATCCCTAGTTCTGCCAGAACTGTGCTTTTTTTTTTTTTAGATTTTTTTAGCATAGTCCAATCTAGACTTCTTATTCTTGAGGCTTATGAGTGGCTTACACCGTGTAGTGAAACCTCTGTATTACTTTCATGTAGTTTTCTCTTTATGGTAGATTTGCATATTGAAACGCCTACGTCCTGGAGAGTGTTATTCACTTGGTTGGCTGTTGTGAAGGGGTTTCTCTTCACCATGGCAATTATTCTGTGCTCATCCAGTACTGTTGTCTTCTCAGGGCGTCCAGGTGTTTTCACATTGTTGAGGTCACCAGTGCTTTCTTTCTTTCACAGAATGTATCAAACTGCAGATTTTGCCACTCCTAATATAGTTGCAATTTCTCGGATGGGTTTTTTCTATTTTCATAGATGAAAGATAGCTTGTTTCACCTACATGGAAAGCTCTTTACTTCTCATCAAAATCTTCAAAATGCAAGCACCACACCTAAAATCAACTCCAGACCTTTTATGTGCTTAATTGAGAATGAAGTAACAAAGAAATTGCCCTCACCTGCCAATGAAACAGCCTTTGAGTCAATTGTCGAATTACTTTTGGTCCCTTTTTAAACAGGGTGGCATATGTAAAGGAGCTTAAACCCTTCATCCAATTTTAATGAGGATACCCTCAAATAAAAGCTAAAATTCTGGACTTTATTTACATGTAATTATATAGCTGTAACCTGAATATATTACAGTAAACAGGTAAAATAAAACTACATTTGTGTAAGTGTCCAAATATATTAACCTAACTGTATATACTGCAGTGCTAGCATCTCCTATAGGATATATATGATTTATAAAACTGATTATCACACAGAGTTGACCGTGCTTCAGGTCAACGTAAACCTGGAAAAGCAGTTGTGAGAAGCAACCAGATCAACATCAACGAACATCACAGCCTCACCAAAGAGCAGCAGCTCCAACCGGCAATTAGGGGAGAGTTAATTAATTGTTTGAAGTACAGGAGGGTCATTTTCAAGGTGATAATTTTTTTTACAGCCCACAAATGTTGGGAGAAATTTCCAACTGGTCCCCCGACACAAAAAGGTTCCCCACCCCCGCTGAAAAGCGATGTGTATTATAAAGGGGTTCAATGCAATTTCTGTTGAACTGAAGAAATAAGAATGTAGGAATCTCTTGTAAAGATATATGGTTCATATGTGTAAGAAAAAAGGCATTTTATACATTTAATATAAGGCTATATAGATCTTATATATGCAGTGATATTATTCCTTTTTTAAAGAATAAAGTAGGGGAAGCTGTATTGATGAATATGGGTTAAAGTTATTTCTCTTTATGGTCCATTTGATTAGGTTAGGGCTAAGTGAGAGGAAATAAAAGTAGGTTCATATATTTTATCATGTTCCTGTGCACTAAACTTGGAAAAAGGTGTAACAATTATCATAATAATAATAATAATGATAAAAACATAAAATAATAATATCAATGCTCTATTTTACACCATCCAAGATCATATAAAGTCAAGGCTATAACAGTCATTGAATATAAAACACTATAGAGAAAATAAATTAAGGAGGGCACATCTAAATGCTTCATTACACTCTTGTCATATAGTTATAAATACATGAGCATTGTGAAAAGTCGACATCATTTGCATGTGATTTCCATAACAGTAAAATGTTATTAGCTTAGCTGTAATTAGCATTAAATTCACAGAATAACTACTGCTGATAACGCTGAGGTCTGATGGGGATTTAGAGGCTGTAATTGCAATTGGGGCCAATTGTCTTAGGGAGTATTAGGGTCCCGTCACACATAGCGACGCAGCGGCAATCCCGACAGCGATACTACCTGTAGGGATCGCTTGTACGTCACTTTGGGATCGCTGGTGAGATGTCAAACAGTCAGATCTCATCAGCGACTTCAGCAACGATCCGGAATGATACAGAGGTCATTGGGAATTGTCACTCTCGGGTGTAGTATTGAGATCGTTGGTCGTTGTCCCTTTCAGACACAGCGATGCAGAGTTCCCAGCGGAAGCGCAACGACCAAAAAATGACCAAGAGCACTTTGTAAGGATTAGCGATCTCACAGCGGGGGCCTGATCGCTGCTAAGTGTCACACGTAGTGAGATCGTTAGCGAGACCTCTGTTAAGTCACAAAACCTGTGACGTTACAACGATCTCGCTAACGATCTCGTTATGTGTGATGGGGCTTAAGCCTAGGGTCACACATAAGCCCTGGATCCGTTATTTGCATCAGTCTTTCAACTTTAGAATTCTAAGTCCAAAACTGATGCTGTTAACAGATCCTGGACTCAAGTGTGACTGCTCTGCTATGCGTTTTTTAACAGTACCCAAAAAATGCTATAAGCAGCATTTTTTTGGGTGCAGTAAAGAAACAGATCCGTTTATTTAACATGGGGCCCTATGGGAAACGGATCCATTAAAAAAGGCACCATCTGTTAACGGATCCGTTTTTGGCAAAAACATGGCGAAGTCCAAAAAACGCATAGCTGCACAGGAGGCTCAAAAAACAGCCTAAAAAATGGATTTGTTATTGTATCCATTAAAAAAAACTGATTGGCATGTGTGACCCTAGCCTAAGGCTATGTCCACAAAGAGCGTTTTTGCTGCAGCAAAGCCTGGGTTAAATCTTGGGCCAATAAAATCACTGGCTGATGATTTGCTGCATTTTTTGATGCGGTTTTGTTGCAACTTTTCTATGTTTTTTTTCAAATGAAGAGGTACATTGTCCCAAAACCACTGTAAAAATGCAAGGTTGCATTTTTATTACTTTTTTACTTCAGTTTTGCTACTTCTCATTGCTTTCAATGGGTCTAAATCTGTTCAATTGCTGCAAAAAAAACCTGACATGCTCATTCTTTGGAAAATGCACAAAAACCTGTAAAGGAAAAAAAACACATGTGGGTGGACAGCCTTTTCCAAAATCACATAGGTTTTGCTGGGAATCCAAACCGCAGATTTAGATTTGCATAGATTTGCATAAAACCAAGTTAAAAACACATAAAAAACAGAACAAATGCAGCAAAAACACCCTGTGTGAACATAGCCTTACAGTCACCACAGAATATCATAGTGGAGAGTGGCCAATAGAGTAGAGGTAAACTGGTTGCGACGATACTAGCTGGGTGTGTGATCTTTGTGTGGGAAGACCATACCGGTGATTAGGCCATCATGCAGGCTAGGATTCTTTTCTGGGAAGTAACAGATATGGATATGGGTTTCTTGCTTAACAGTCTTTGGCTCATAACTCCGTACAAGTACTATGAATGCTTTGATGCAGCACGTGCAACACTTTACAAAGTGTTTCACAACATGTTTTGCTTTATGGCATACTTTGACTAAAGACTGCTCCATTACTACTCCAGTACTACAGCTGTCATACGTTCATCCTCCTCCTTACTGTTTAGTACCACACATTTGCATGCTAGAGTCATATTGTCCTCTCTGACCAGGGTCTCATCCCACCATAAATGAACCTATTGTCTATAACGCTACAGACCATCGTTGGAGTTGCCTCATCTAATGCCCAGGTCTATGCCAAGCCTGCTCCTGAGACCATATTAAACTAGAGTCAGCCACTGGCAGTGGAACCTCTGTGGAGTTCAGGCCTGAAGTTCGTGACAGAGGTAGTTATCTAGTTTTCTTCTCTCTTATGTAGTCCTTCCCAGGAGCTCTGTTCCTGCTGTCCACCTGTGGCAAGGTAACAAGTGTCACAAGCACCCACTTATTTCGGCTTTAAGGACCAAGCCTCATTTTGCAATTCTGACTAGTGTCACTTTATGAGGTTATAACTCTGGAGCACTTTAACATATCCCAGTGAGTTTGAGAATGTTTTTTTCATGTCATATTGGACTTCATGTTAGTGGTAAATTTAGGATGATCTTTTCTGCATTTCTTTGAACAAATAGTGTTTAAGCGCAGTGACAGTTCAAAGCCACGACGGGTATAGCCGTCATTGGTCATTAAGGGGTTAAAGTATTTATTCAGCTTGCTTACTCCTACTGTACACTGTGTACTACTTCTACTCACTACTCACAGTAACTGAACTAAGATCGAGTCTGTCCTTTAAGCCTAGAGCTACTTCACCCCCAGCAGGCTGATCCCACTCTTTAATTGTTGCTTACTCTACAGTAAGTAGCTGAACAAGCTGTTAAATATATCTGTGTCTTAGTCCTATCCTAAGTGCTACGCCATATGTTACCTCCTACTGTACATTCCTACATAACATTATCTGATACTTTACACATACTACTACATTAGAAACATTACATTATATACATGCACGCATGACACAGTTCACATTACTATACAACACAGTGTGGTTGGTGTCCTTTATGGCAGGACTACTCTGGGACAGTCTCCTCCATACAACTGTATATTATTTATGTACGGTGACACCACTATATCACATCATTATGGTATCTGTGTAATGTTACTTCACGTTTCTTTATTCATTACCTCTGTTATGTGACATAACTGTGAGCCATATCCTTTATTTCTACTCCATGTGCTATATTCTGTTGGCTGGAACATTAATATTATCTATGTGCTATGACTAGAGACAAGCAAACTCTTTGAAGTTCAGATTCGGTTCGGTTTGACGAATGGGCATATGTTTCACTGAACTTCCAAACCCCATTCAAATTAATGGGAGGCAAAATCAAGGGCCTAGAAAACCCAAAAGCTGCCAAACATAGCTCAAACCATTTTACAGAGGCCTGCTCTTTTGGCACAGGAATTAGCTTCCTACTCTATTACTTAGCAAGCTTCAATGCCGTTGTCACCATGCTTCTGGGCCCGTTTATGATTCATGAACCTCAGTCATCCTCATGACATCTCAGAGGTTGTCTCAAGTTACACAGTGGGTGTCACACAGCAGGGAATCCCACTGTGTGACTTGAGATAATATCAGTGGCATCAGTGCTCGTAAAACTAGCTGTCTTGTGAAAGCCACGATATCGCGTGAGACATAGGCCAGGGTCACATCGGCGTTTTTTGTTTAAAATCCTGATCCGGTTTTGAGCTTTAAAAAAGCTCAAAACCGGACCAGGAAAGGCTCCTGATAGAAGCCTATGCAAAACACCGGATGGCTTCACAAGCCATCCGGTGGCCGGATCCGGCACTGCTGCCTGCGTTTAAAATCATGCAGGCAGCAGTTTTCGCAGCGTTTACCGGGACCGCACTGCGGTCACCGGATGGCTCAGGATGTGTAATCCTGAGCCATCCGGTAACTGCATAGCTTGCGGTTCCCGATCTGGCAAGTTAATAAAGAGTTAAAATAGCTGACCTAAATGACTTTTTGAGGTCTGTAGGGGGGCTTAGACCCCCCTACAGACCGGCCGGCGACTTCTATAGTGTTCTTCTACAATTTCTCAATGGTCACAGGCTCTTCGGAGCCCGTGCATGTAAACCAAAGGGGCCCCCCCGTATCACTATACTGGGGTGCATAGACCCCTGTATTACAAATAAGCTGTATTGATGTCTAGTAACGGTTAAATGTGTACATTTGCATTGTAAGTATATACTTACAACATTCTTTCGTAGGCAGAGTGAAGGAAATCCATGGGCGGGGCTGTGTGCAGCAGCCTCCGCCCGCTCCTTCTTGATGCCCGCCCCCTCTGGCCGTAATCCAGTCTTGTGAGGGCGGGGACGTCGTTAAAGGGGCGTGGCTAACTATGTGCTGCGGTTAGCCACGCCCCGTTAACGACGTGCCCGCCCTCAAAACACTGGATTACGGCCAGAGGGGGCGGGCATCAAGAAGGAGCGGGCGGAGGCTGCTGCACACAGCCCCGCCCATGGATTTCCTTCACTCTGCCTACGAAAGAATGTTGTAAGTATATACTTACAATGCAAATGTACACATTTAACCGTTACTAGACATCAATACAGCTTATTTGTAATACAGGGGTCTATGCACCCCAGTATAGTGATACGGGGGGGCCCCTTTGGTTTACATGCACGGGCTCCGAAGAGCCTGTGACCATTGAGAAATTGTAGAAGAACACTATAGAAGTCGCCGGCCGGTCTGTAGGGGGGTCTAAGCCCCCCTACAGACCTCAAAAAGTCATTTAGGTCAGCTATTTTAACTCTTTATTAACTTGCCAGATCGGGAACCGCAAGCTATGCAGTTACCGGATGGCTCAGGATTACACATCCTGAGCCATCCGGTGAACGCAGTGCGGTATTCAGCACACAGTTTTGAAAAAAATGTGTGTGCCCGCCATTGCGTTCACCGCATCCGGATCCGGATGCGGTGAATGCAATTTAGGTTTCCAATGTGACCCTACCCATAGTGGATACATCTCACTGGTATCATTAGAGAGCCCGTGTGAGGAGCAGTGACATCAAGGAATGCAGCACAGTTCAAACTTGCAGGATAGCCCCTGTGTGACCCCTTGAGTCTGAACTGCTATAATGTTTGTGATGGCACTGCTTGTCACACTCTCGCCAGTGTCTGTGTATCTGCTCTCACAGCATATGGGGGATGTTTTCTGTGAATATGACCCTACCATATTGTTGTTTAGCCCCAAGTCCACGGTATGTTGTTTGATGCTTCATTTGAAGCAGATTTTGAGAATCTGCATCAAAATCTGCATGTCTATCTTGAAGCCTGCAAAGTTTACGAGAGTTCTGAAGTGCTGTGCCAATGTGTTTTTTTTTCTTGCACATTTGGTGCAGTTTTTGGGGCAGAAAAAATAAATCTGAACCACATGTGCAAGAAGACAAAAAAGCAACATGACACAGCAATTCTGACCTGTCATAGACATTGCTGGCTTCAGGATAGACATGCAGATTTTGATGCAGATTCTCAAAATGTGTGTCAAAAAAAGCATCAAACAATGCACTGTGGGCACAGGACCTTAGAGCATCCAGGGAAAGCTGCAGTTGTGGTGAAATGGCTTGAGGATTCCTCTTGCTCCCTGTTTATTTCTACAAAGACTTCTAGAGCCTAGAGCAGGGGTGGCCAACTACAGTCCTCAAGTTCAGAAAACAGTGAAAAAAATTTCTGCTCATCCCTTATTTTGTCTCTTTGTTTTTAACTCCTACTTAAATTTTAGCTTCCCTTCCTACCACTACACCAGACTGGCGAAGATAAATTGCATACATGAAGCTCTGTGACGCCTCTTGGCTTGCGGTTGGCATTAGCTCCACCGCTATGGCTGCAGTCCGGAATTAATATTCTCCTCTCTTGCTCTATTTGCCAATGCACAATACCACGCTCGCCTTAATGTATTGTCTGTCATTCTTGAATCTTCTGTACGCTACTATGTTCACTGAACACTGTTTTTCTGTTTTGATATGGATCATGATAAACTTAAATTTATATTAAAAAAACTGTGAAGGTGCTAATTTCATCACCTGCAGAGGTGATTATTCCAACACCTTGTGCAATGCTAGGTAAATCCTAAAAACATGCGCTGTTTGCAGCCCTTGAGGATTGCAGGTGACCAGCTATGTTCTACAGGAGTGTTTGTAGTGTCTTGCATTTCCATACCTCAGACCGTCAGTCCACAGGCCTGTCACTTGTTCATCAGTGTATTAGAGTATCAAAGCACCTGTTTGTAGAACACAGTCCAGCACACAAGGAGTGAAGTACAAAAATGTTTACTGTAGCACAGACTATAATTAATCTGAAACATACATATTTCAATATATATATAACAAAAGTCTCAAAGGGGTCAGCAGATTCTATTAAAATGGTGGAAAGTCTATGAAGAGCAGAGCAGGGCCCATTAAGGACTTTGAGTTGTAGCCCAAAGGCTGTATGCATGTATAATCCAACAGGAGGAAGCACAAATGGCTATAAACTTGGGAAGGGGAATACCAACATTAACAAAGAAAAACAAAAACAGGCATCGATGTTTGATGAACTGAAAAACAACTAAAAAAAGTCTTTCTCCAGACAAAATGCCAACTAAAGGACAGGTAAGCACCACCAACATGCCTTTTTTAATTAAGAAAGTGCACTGTGCTTGGTGCAAATTCTTTCTTCCAGCTTTGCCAGATGGACTCGAGGGGGATGGAGGGCACAGGAACTACTCTTCCACCATCCACCCCCACACTGCATCATGGGCACCACTGGAGAAGAAGATGGAGGAATTAGGGAATGCCCACCACCTCTGGAAGAGACAGGACAAACTTGGGCAGCACCGGCAGGCATTGTGGGTTTCAGTACAGCTGACTGGCTTACCAAGAGAGGCTTGTTTTCCACCCAACATTACATTATTCCCTGGTCAGCCTCCTACCAGTTTTTCAAAGTTGCTGTCCGTGGCACCCTTATTTATGCCAACTGCGAACCACCCCTTGCTGCCCATCACCTTCATGAAGGTACCTCATTCCCGACAAAGATTGTGCAGAGTCTTTTGGAAGATGGTTATGTAGCAGGGTGGACCGGTTGATGTAGCATCAATGCCCAGTACCTTGTTTGGCTAGGAAGCCAAAGCTCCTCTCCTGGAAAAATGCCACAATCTTGTCTTGGGTACATTGGTCATTGATTGACCTTAGACTCATGCAACCACTCTCGGGTGATCTCATCCACAAGTCAAATTGACTCACCGTAGCCGGGTTCTCAGGTCTCAGGTGCTGGCTGCGGTCACGGTTCGGTGCCTGAGGCTTTAAGGGCCCGGTGGTCAATGCACGATTAAAAGAGTAATAAAGTTTGTTTCGTGACGCCACCTGTGGGTGTCCGGTGATGGCACCGGCGCTGCTTGGACCTCCGGGGGATGGGCTGCAGCTAGATGGAACCGCTCCCCACAGGACGAGCGAGAATCCCCGGGGTCAGAAGCTGCACTGGTGGAATACAGCAGCTCAGTTGATTTGGTAGGTGCATAGGTTATTAACAGTTCTGAAAGAAAGCTCGGACACGATGCTCCTCTGCACATGTCTTTACTTCGGTTATACACGGTACACGGGATAACAGTCACTTTTAGGTAACGGACCGGGTGTTCCCTGTGATGAACAGTCTCTTCCCAAGGTTCCACAGTGTTCCCTCTTTAAACTAGCTGTCCCCTGTTACTCTTCGCTGCCTTCGTGCAACATGTCAGGATACTGGGGAACCTCTGTTGAGGACTCGAGCCGTGGCCTATCGACTCCCGAGGGGTCCTCTGAACCCCAATGGTGGGTACCCCTCCTGACACAGCTGCGGTGATGGTGATTGTTGTGATGCGCTCCTAAGAAGCCCTCTATCACGCCAGTTCTACAGCACAGCGGTGGACGTCTGTACTGCCTCGGAGCCGGTCTTCCGGGTGGACTGGGCTCAGGATGGTTTGTACCCATTGCTTGTTACTTGGTTACTGGGCCCCTTTCGCTTCTGGGTCACCGCTTCTCGGTGCCCTCCCTGTTAGCTGTCTTGCTCTGACTTCTTCCTTGTACTTGTCTCTCCCACTTACTAACTCTCTTTCTGCTCTTTCCCCACACTCTACATCTCACACTCCTCCCACCAGGACCGGTTGCCAGGTGAACGGGTATCTGATTGGTCCTCTACCTCTAGATGTTGCATGTGCTGTATGGATCCTTGGGGTTAACTTGTTCATCACTGAGACGGAGGATACTGTACCTTCAGTCAGGGGTGCAGTACCCTCCTGTGACGCACTCGTTGCAGGGCGCCATAAAATCTCCTCAACAAAGGAGACAGGACAGGGTGGTTCATGCTGTACTGGATAGTTGCTTGAAGGGGGTGGGGAACCTCACATGGCATTATCCCAGTCAAAAGTCTCTACATGCTACATGGCTGGGAAACAGGGCCTTCTGCCTCCTCTACCTCCTTCTTGGCTCCTCATTGTCCTCTTTATGCTCCTGATCCTGATGGATTTGCTGATCCAGTAGCTGTGGCACCAGCTGCAATTGTAATACAGTCAGGAATGCTGCAAGATCCCCTAGAGTCTGACATGTGGTTCTCCTGGAGGGCATGGGGAATGGGACACCTCCTGACTGTGAGCTTAAGTCCTCATCTGGCATCTGATCCCAGCACTGGATCAGCACATATGTGTCCATGTTGTCCTGTGCAGGCCGCTTCATTTTCTGCTGCTGCTAAAGCACCCTCTGCCCCTGAAGTGATGAGAAAGATGACCTCCTCAATACCAGGTATATCTTGAGGGGCATCCGAAGTCAAACTGCTGCGTTGCATTGCATTGCACTGCTAAGATGATGACAAGCTCCATGCCTCTTTGCTTTGCCTTGGGGCCCTCCTCTTCTAGTTGCAGGAGTCAGACACAAACAATTGCTTTTTGCACAATCTTGTTGCTTACCTCCTCATTAACCCCTCCATGGGGTGGGTAGCTGAAATAAAGTCACTTTTAAATCCAATTCCCCATGCCACAAAGTAAACACTTCGGTTGCAGTTGGGTGGAGTGATTATTGAAGCCTGACATACTTGGAGGAGAAATAATGATGACAACAAATAAGTTTATTCGGGTTGCCGTTCACCAATTCATCTGGAATGCTGAAAAAAGCTAATGGGCAGCAATGTATGGACAAGGTCAATATGAATTATACATATAACACACATGTGCACATGACAGAAATGTGTATTCTAAATGTATGGAATGAATTGAACCAGTGATTGTATATTTTCAAAAAACAATATCCATAGTATGGTGTTTCATGAGTGTGAACAGACCTATAAGACCATGTATGTGAAGCATATAATGGCTATATGCTATTTTTATATGAATTACTATCACATAACTGTAGAAGAGATAGTCTCATATGCTGCTGACCCTCTGCAATAATAAAGACCAGCTCAAAAAAAAAAAAAAAAGAAATAGTTATAATAAAATAATAAATAATAATGTAAAAAAAAATATATATTCAAAAAAATGACCCCAGAAATATTAAGTTCTCTTAAACGGATATTTTAAGAACAAAAGTAATAAAGCTTAAATAAAGCTGAGGCTGCTGCTGCCGGCTCTCTGTGGAGTGGAGCTGGTCTCTCCTTCTTCTGTGTCCCGCTCTGTGCTGCAGGAGATAGAGAGGAGGAGCATCGACTCTACTGCACAGAACGGGACACAGAGAGCTGGCAGCAGAGCCTCAGCTCTGGAGCACACAGCAGCTGTGGTCCTCGGCTCCACTGCACACAGAGCCGACAGCAGCCTCAGCTGTCACTTCAGCACCACACACATCTTCGCCTACACAACCGTCCGCTAAATCTGTGTAATTAGGCGCACCATGCAATAGCGCAAGCTATGTTGGCCGCGAGTATTACAAGTTGCGCTTTGTCGAGTATAGTGCCACATGACAGGTCAGTTGTTGCTCTCCACATCGCAAATGGGTGCCATGGGCCACGCACTGCAATCGGCTGGGAATTAGGTGACGCTGATGGGTACATTATCTTGCTTCCACTCCGCAGACGCAGACCTTGTTTGCAGCCTTAACTTTGTTTGGCGGCGCCAGTGGGCGTGGTGACGTCATCACGTTTCATTTCCTTCCTCCATGCCTGCCAGGTGCGTGCCCCTCCCCTGCACATAGGAGAACAGTCATGGCTGCCGCACAGCGCGCTGCCACATGGGATCTGGCAGAGCCAATGGTGCTGATAGACTCGTGTGACCGCCATGACTACTGGTGTCACCAGCGTCACTGGCACCCACGGCTGCGCAACCGCAGCGGGCTCTGCTCCAAAAACTGGGGGTGGAGAGGACCCGCAAGCAGATCCAGAAAAAGATCTCCGACCTGAAGCACAAGTCCCCAGGGCGCATTGTGGACATTGCCAGGCTGCGTGGTGAGTATGTGGCAATGCCAAACACACACATGGCAAGCATCCTACTCCAAACACTACACAAACATCATGTGTTATTGGGACATGGCACATAGTGTGACATAAACCACCATGTGGACCTGTCAACAATGTGCATATGCATGTTGTTCACACTGCTACATGAATTTGTTGAAAAAAAGCATATGTGTTTGGACTGGCAACGCATAGAGTTGAGATTGACCTGTGTGTTGTCCAACATAGCTGTGTAATGGCACCAAAGTAGTGGTCAACATATTCATGCACTTTAGAAGGGCCACATCACATCTGGCTGCACATATGTGCGCAGTCTGACACATAGCATTGCACAACACATTTCTCACAATTGGGCAAAGGGACTACAAGCTGACTGCTATGTTTTTTACCCCATGGTGGCACCACCAGATGCTTACCGTCTGCAATTGTGCTTTGAGGCAAAATCCATCCTCTGGTAAGCCAAAGGTGTTTGACAACTAAAATATGTGGTCACTGGTGTTGTGGGTTTTTCAAAAAACAGAGTGGCCCCTAACCATAGTGTCGCTGTAGACAAAATCCTTTCCGCCTAGCCTTGACATCATTACATTGATACACAAACCGTACGTGTTTGCTGTATGTTGTGTAGTTCTAATCCGTGTCTTGTAAATATTCTAATTACAGATGAGGAAGACTCCCCGGCAGAGGATGCGCAACGGGCCCCAATACCACTCCGGACCCCACCATCACCTGCAATTGCAGGGCCACCAAGACCGACTCCCCATGCGACCCCACCATCACTGGACAATGCGGGATCATCAACTCCCGCACCCCCCTGTACACCACCATCCCCAGACTTTGTGGCCCAACAAAGTCCCCCCACCACTGGGACTCCACCATCACCATTCCAGGAGGGAGCTGGGAGTCCACACCCCTCTGGGAACATACCATCCTGTCTAGGGAGGGATCACAAAGGCTATGGCCTTGGGTGATCAACCCAACCCCCGGAAACACCCCCACCCACTGCATCTCCACCTCCCATGGGCCACAACATCAACTGCAGGCTCCAGTGGGTGATATTGGTGGTAAGTCTTGTCAAGGGCCTATAAACTGTCACATATACATCTTGTTTTTTATCCCTGACATCACTATGTGACTCATCATGTTTTGTTTTGTCCCTTCCTACTGCAGGTGCAAGAGCTGGTGGTGGTGTTTGGGATCTGAACCCCTCCCCAGATCCACAACAGGGAACCATGGCTGCGTCTCTGCCACGTAAGTGAACACCACAAGAATTACGTCACCCACCCACACCTACACATGTCCCTGACTAATCTTGTTTTTTTCCTATACAGGCCTTCCAATAGTCTCCAAAATGCTGCAGGCCCACAATGATGCCCAGCAGCACCTGGCCCGCTTGCAACAAATGATCATGGCCATACAGGCAGCCCAGCCCACCATTGGGCCAACTCCCCAATTTCCCCCCCAATAATGTTGGCATTTGCCCTTTTGTTTTGCTATGTCCATGTTGGACACATTTTTAAAACCTTTTGCCATGTTGGCACCCTTATTTGTTTGGCCACGTTGACCTCTTTTCTTATGGTCACCAACATTGCGCAAGTGGGTAGTGTGTATTGGCTACTCCTAATCTGACAAAGCCTCTTTGGGGGCTTTGGAAACACCGAAAAACCAGTAATAAATGTTTGGAAAACCAAAATCCTGTGTCATCCCTTGTCGCAACACATATAGGGTCACATTTGGGAGGGTACATTTTCCCAACCACACTGGACTACGGAGTTTCAATAGGTATGCGGTGTGACATGCCAAACATGTGAGCATACTGTAACATTTAAACCACCATGCACCCCTATATTAAATCAATGTCTATTATCTGACACCCACAGTACCAAACACTTGCACACAAACATACAGGTGAACGTGACACATATGTGGACGTAGGTCTGGCAAATCAAATACTGGTTTATTTTGTTCATCAAAATGTTAAAAAAAACAGAACTTGTGTGCCAATACAGGTCTCTAATAATTAGTCCATCAGGCTATATAGTGCATTGCCTAGTAGCGTCTTTGGTCTTCCCCCTCCTCTGCTGGCTTAGACAATGGCTCCTCCCCCTCATACCATAATACCACCCAGTGGTGGCAGTTCATTTTTGCTGTCTTTGTGGTGGAGGTGGAGGATACTGCTTTTGCCGACCTCTCACCATGCGTCTTTGGGGCGCAGTGGGCCCGGGGGTGGTTTTCCTGGGTAAGGTAAAGGCACCACCCCATCTCAGTGTCCCATCTACGCCCGCTTCCAGGACCCTGAATATGGCCCTCTCGGCGATAGTACATTGCTCTCGCTCCATGCGCCCCACCATCTCACTGGCGATGTGCCCGATTCCAGAGGCAGGGGTCCTATCTCTGTCCAAGAGGACCCGTTTAGCCCAGGTACCAAGCTCCGTGTTGGGTGGGGCAGGTGTTCTTCTTCGTCGTATGGTAGAGCTAGGCCCTGGGCACGGCCCCCACCACTGGGACCAGGCACCAGCTCTCCAAATGATGTAGATGGGAGAGCCTCGCCAGCGGCTGGGTCCTCTGCAGTGGAGCCAGACTCCTGAGGGACCTGTAAATGAAACAGGAAAAAAAAATTACCAAATTTGCAATGTAGTGACATCAATTACCACAACCAAACACCCAGAACAACATTGTGCCTATCTGAGCATGACTAACAACCAAAGTCACAGTAGCTGGGTTGGAAACAGAGCTGAAGAAAGAAGTAGACCAGTGCTCTGTACTCACCTGACTCTCCAAATAGATATGGCAAGTGACCCCACATAATACACCACAATGTGTGGCAGCATCCACAACACAACACACAGAAGAACACACAGAAAAAGAATGGTGAAAGAACAACACAATTGTGCCTTCTACATGTGCTCTAACGCACACATTAATGCAACAAACAAGCTGTGTACATAGGTAGCAACAACACAATTACGCACCTCCGGTGACGGGGCAGGGTCTTGGCTTGTGGCCAAAGATGGTATTGTAAGGCACCTGCTGCACTGTGTTCTGCGAGGAGCCTCCTGGCCCAGGGTGAAGGTGAGGAGGTCATAATACCACAGACATGGCTTAGGGACCTCCTCAGCTCCTGCCCCGGACCGAGCATCCATCCATTTATTATGGGCCTTGGTGAACACGGTCCGCAGGTGCTTGATTTTCTCCACAACCATAGGCACCGTCCAGATTTTAGTTTGGTCGAGCCGGTTGGCCAGCTCAACAAGGTGCCCATAGGCCACAGTCCTCGCTGCCCTATTTTTATACTCAGGCAGCATCACCCGCCACAGGCATTCCAGGTCCTGGTACATGGTTAGGAGGTCGTGGACAAAATCAGGACCCTCAGCCATCTGCAAAAAAAAAATGTGTTACAAAAACACATACATGTACATATCAGGTCACACCCTACTCTGTGTGGCCAATCCATTTCATGCACTACCAATGACAGGTGGTCTGGTAGTCAGCTTGTGTATGCAGAAGCAGTAATGGCCTTTACATCTGGACAGAGATCGGACATGGTGCACATCACAGGGGCTATATGTATTTTGGGCACACACACTAATGACCTCAACACAGGGGCGGACCAACCGTGGTGCAGCTGGTTCAGCTGCACCAGGGCCCCAACCTGCTAGGGGGCCCCTCAAGCTTTCAGGGGGGCCCCCAGCCGACCCCCGTATCCTGATGTCAGAGGAGAGGAGGGTCGGGCAAGGGAAGCAGGAAGCTTCCTGCTTCCCTTGCCTGATCTCGCCCCTCCTCTCCTCTGCCCCTCTGCCGCCCAGGCTCCCAGGAATGCACTCGGCGCGGCTCAGCAGGTAGGAGAGCCGCATCACTAATAAACCCTCACGCTCCTCACCGACGCCCGCCAACACCCCCAACACCCCTTTCCCCCCGCTCCTTACCATGGCTGCACCAGGGCCCTGGGGTCAAGGTCCGGCACTGCCTCAACACATCTTTATGTAAGAATGTTGTGCTGTAGGACACATTGTCCTGGCATTGGTCTCAAGGATCATTATGTGTGCAATAGGACACGGAGGGGTGTTACGATGCGTGGCCGTCGCAAAACACACATCTACAGGACGCTACATGAAGCTGTACATAAGGCACCCATACATCTGCCAAGATATGGCTCTGCAGCCTCACCGAAAATACCATACATGATAAGCATAAGACCATTGATAGCCCGACAGGACACTTTGATGCGTCGAGCTGTGCCACCTGAGGAGCGTTTGGCTGTAACTTTGTGGTTCCTGGCAACAGGTCGATCGAGGACAGACCTGCAATACACTTCAGCTGTGTCACTGTCCCTGCTGAGCCGCTTGATCCCCGAGTCATGTGAGGCCATCTGGAGTTGTCTGCTGCCATCCTACATGCAGTTCCCAACAACCCCCGCTCAATGGTTTTGAGGATCGAAGGCAATTTCCAAACTGCGGCGGTGCATTGGATGGTAAGCACGTGTGGATCACGCAACCCCCCACACGGGCTTCTTGTATTTTAATTACAAAGGATATTTTAGCGTGGTCCTCATGGCCCTGGTGGATGCTCACTATGAGTTCCTCTACGTGGACGTTGGCATCAACGGCCGTGTCTCAGATGGGGGTATGTTTCCACACTGCTGCTTGGCCCAAGACCTAAGGAGAGGTGCTCTGAACTTGCCTTCAAATGAAGAGACAAGCCATCATCTCAACTTTGTGTTTGTGGGGATAAAGCGTTCCCACTTCAGGCTCACCTACTATGGCCATATCCCCAGATGATGGTTACATCTGACCAGCGCATTTTCAATTACCGGCTATCCCGGGCTCGCCGTATGGTTGAAAATGTGTTTGGGATCATGGCCAATAGATTCCGCGTGTTTCATAACCCTTTTTATATGAAACTGGAATCTATCGATGTGGTAGTGCTGGCCTGCTGTATGCTGCATAACTTCCTGCATCGTAGGGATTGGTCATCATACATACCAGGCAAGTTATGTGGATTCTGTGGACCCCACAAACAGGGGAGGTACGTCCCGGGGATTGGCGTGATGCAGACCATGGTGTGGCGCCACTCCAGCCGCTGAGCCACGATCTGAGTCAGCAGGATGCCAGGAGCAGCAGAGATGCATACTGCTCCTACTTTAATGGCCTTAGGGCAGTGGTCTGGCAGCACCAGCAGGTGTAGGGTGGCTGGTGTTGTGAGGCACACACATGAGGTGGAGGCTGTATTGACGAGGGTGGCTGCACCATGAGGGTTTGGGTATTGTTTGTTTACGTTTGATTTAGGAACAAGTAGTTAGTTAGTTAGTTAGTTTTTTTTGGGTGGTGTGTACTGTCACATGTTTGGGTATGGCCATTAATTATCATGATTTGGATTTTATTTGTGTGATCTGCTCACTTGTGTTTTCAATGTTGTGTGTGTGTTTTTCAAAAACCTATTTTTTGTGCACAAGAAGTACTTCTAAAAAAAAAAAAACCTAACAACCTGTGTCTGTTGTTATTTTTTGGAAATAGGGCAGTTGCACATAGCCTTATGCTGTGCACAGAGATATGTGATACGTGAAATGGTATTGGTGGATCCATGCAGCATTGACTGCTAATGTCCAGGTCTTTGGCCCACACTGTATGCCGTGACTGTGTGTCCATGTCAATTATGATGTGTTTGCCCACATGGGAATGTGTTCACAAACAAGGAGAATGCAATGGTGTTTGTGCGTGATGTATGTACACACACACAAAACATGTGTGCACACTAGGGATGGGCGAATCTACTCGCTAGGACTCGTTACTCTGCGAATAGTAAGGGACTCGCAGGACTCGATACTCTGCGAGTTTCCCAGCGTTTACTCGCACAGTAACGAGTCCAATGCAAATCAATGGCAATCCTAGTTTTGTCAGAAACTCTGACAAAACTAGGATTGCCATTGACTTGCATTGGACTCGCTACTGTGCCAGTGATAGCAGGGAAACTCGCAGAGTAAGAGCTGTCTGCTCTGTGCAGCTCCAGGGTCCTAGAGCCCGCCTGCTGCCTGATGTAGCAGAGCTGAGATTGTTCTCAGTCTGCTCATTCCCTGTGCATAGACATCTATATCTATGCACAGGGGATGTAGCAGAGAGGACATCGCGTTTTGGACTACGTCGGACGGAAGAGGATTTTTTTAATTAAAGATGGAGTCCCTAATGGCTTTTTTTTTTTTATTTCTAATAAAAAAATTTCTCTGTGTGGTGTTTTTTTTAACCCTTTATTGGAGATTCTTAGTGTCCGGGTCAAACCTGGCCTGACATTAAGAATCCCGGGCTTAATACCAGCTTGTATAACAAAGGTGGTATTAACCCCTTTATTACCCAGCGTGCCACCGCCACCAGGGCCGCTGGAAGAGCGGGGGGGGCTTTGGCGCCTCGAAAGTGTGTAGCAGAAATTCAGATAGACAATTGGGTCATGTATTAGCCAGCCTTCTAGAGCAGGCTGCTCAATCATAACGCAGCTGTGCTGTCCCACGAGCAAGTATGGGGCGCGGTGTTGACCACTGCGGCACGCCTATGTCCTCGTGGCGCTGAACATGTATGCGCACATTGCCTTTGGGCTTGCGGCGTGTGAAGCGGTGATGGAATGAGGCAAGATTGGTTCCGCTGTAGGTGAGGCGATTTCCGGAGCGACACATTGCCTTTGTTCAGGGTGAGATTGCGGCGTGTAATGCCGTCATCGGCGATCTGAGGCGAACATGAAAAGCGTGCACGCGCACGTTAGATCGCCTCATATTGCCAACCGTTATTGCGGTGTGCGAAGGTACCATTAGACTCCATCTTAATTAAAAAATCCTCTTCCATCCGACGTAGTCCAATCAGGTTTTCTTCTTTAGCTCAGCTACATCTCTGGTAGAGAACCTCTACCAGAGATGTAGCTGAGCTGTGCAGCCCTGGGAAAGTTCATGTGAGTTCATGCTACATGAACTCGCATGAACTTTCCTAGACAGCACCGCGTGGCTAGTTCAAATCAACAGCTGCATCAGCTGATCATGTGAAATAACAGGCGGGCAAGCCAGACAGAAAAGGCAGAAAGAGGAGGTGGGGGGGGCGATGCGGGGGCATCAGGGAGCGGGGAGCGCAGAACACAGCAGGAAAGCCAGCGGGGCAGTCTTCTTACCGCCGACGGCTTCCCCTCCCTGCTCCTTTGCTCCCTGCTCCCTGATGCTCCCTCCCTGCTCACCCAGCTTGATCCTAACTTAGGATCAGTTGTGAAGGTGGTGGAGGGGTGATGAGGGGGCATCAGGGAGCGGGGAGCAAAGGAGCAGGGAGGGGAAGCCGTCGGCGGTAAGAAGACTGCCCCGCCGGCTTTCCTGCTGTGTTCTGAGCTCCAGCTCCATGATGCCCACTCTCCGCTCCCTGGAGCTGCTCCCCCCCCGATCCTAGCTTAGGATCAGTTGTGGAGGTGGTGGAGGGGTGATGAGGGGGCATCAGGGAGCGGGGAGCGCAGAACACAGAAGGAAAGCCGACGTGACAGTCTTTTCACTGCCGCCGGCTTCCCCATCCTGCTCCTTCGCTCCCCACTCCCTGGTGCTGCGCTCCCGCCCGGCCCTGACTCAGGATCGGGATGGGAGGCAGCGGGAGGAGCGGAGGATCGGGATGGTAGGCTGCAGGGGGCAGTGGATCGGGCTGAATTATTGTTTAAAAGCCGGCGGCTTTTTACAGCCGGCTTTTAAACAATCATGCCCCCATTTCAGCCTTTTCCTCTGCCCCCAGACCACTTTATAGAGATTTTTGGTGATCGAAGCGTTATCAAATATAACCTCGAACTGCCGAATTTGAAGCTAATAGTTCACATTCATCGAATGACTCGAACATCGCCCAAAACAGCTCGAAGTTGAGATTGGCGAACATTTTGAATCGAACATCGCTCATCTCTACAGACACCCCCTTTAATCTTCTTTCCAACATCTTGAGAATTGTACTAAATTGTACTACTTACGCTCTTAATAATGCATTCATGATTTTCCTAAGAGACAAAACAAATGTTTTTTTTTTTTTTTTTTAAAAAGGGAATTGTTTCCCAAGATTAGAAAATAACATTGACACTGTTGTCTCTGTTACTTAGCTGTGTCTGATGTGATGCCTAAACCTATTGATATAAATTGGGTTCAGTTACAATACAGACAATAATTTTTAACAATAAGCAGAAGATACAAATACAACATTATCAAACATTGACCTATTTCAGGAGGAACGATGGTATAATGGGTCACCAGGTTTTATGATTTATACATAACTTTATAGTGGAACGACACTGACGTTTATTTGGGCAAATCTCGGTCCCAAGGATCTTCAAAACACAAATTGTATTAGTATTAAAGTGAGATAATGAATTAGATGGCTCTTACTATGTATAGTAAAATAGCCGAATGTTCTACTTTTCTCACAAGTTATGGAATAAAATAGAAAACTTGTTGCCAGCATTGAATATCTGAAAATATGTGTATTTTGAAAAGAAATCAGGCTTAACTGCTAGCATGAGACAAACACAGCCAGCAGTTGATCAGAGCTCGAGAAATTCTACGCTTTTCCGCAGTACGTAGCACTTGAGGTATGAAATCACACTGTGATGAATCAGAAGGCTATTCATGTATGCACAAATCAGTCATTACTCCTCTCACCTCTCCTCCAACAAGGAAAAATACAGAGGGTGCTACACATCGGCTTCTTGTTTCTTTCCATTTGTGGTCTCTTCATTTTCTTCATAGCCCAAGAGAACACAAAGTAAATAGGAATTCAGTCTTTTTACTAGGCAAGATGTCAAGATGGAAGTCTTAGAAGCCTAATAACTGTAAAGCATTTTAGGTGTGATAAGCGGGAAACTGTTTAGATGAGATTCTTCAACTTGGCAATCAGATGATGTCATGATGGGAATAATATCAAGTCAATGACCTTAAACAATGTAGCTTATTTTACTTAGGCTTTGACAAAGTGCATTGAAAATGCACAAAGGACTATGGCACTCTTTAGTTGCATTGAAGAAAATTGCACTAATATGTTAGCATAGGTCACACTTTCAAAATGGCATATTATTTGGTCCCCCCCAGACCTTGATTATAGCCTATCAGGAGTAGTGTGATGGACGCTCAGTTAAGACTTATAGCACACTGCTGCTATGGTATCTCCACGATACTGCTCTTAACAGGCTGAATTATTGTCTATGAGGACGGAGACATTGGCCATCTTGACCCTGTGGTACCCTTGAACCTAACATCCTAACATATCATATATTTTCTTAATTGCAACTAAGAAGTACTCTGGATTCATCTATTCCTTTTTGGATAACCATCTTGCCATTGAGCACCACCATCCATAATCTTTCTACTAAAGGGCATTGAAAGTCTTGGTTGAAGAACTGTATGTATTTCTCATGAATGGAGGAATGGAAAGCCATGTAAAGGTATTGCTGGACTTGTCTGTAAATGAACTACATGTGCAAATAAATAGTTTGGGGTGACATCCTACTAACAGATTCCATTTAAACTGACAATGATCTAACGTAAGATGCAGTTTATAGGTAATCTGTCAGCATTTTTTGCTATCTCATATCAGAGCAGAATGATGAAGGGAAAGAAACCCTGTATCCAATGAAGTATCACTTTGTTTACTGGGTGCAGGAGTTCCAGTAAAATCATAATCAAAGTTTTTATATTTAGCAGTGCAGGAGACTGGAAAAATCTAACCTAACTTCACTAGGTAGAATGTCTACATACAGAAAGCTGCTAATCACAGCTGTGGCAGGCCAGAATAGCTGACCTATAGCCGACCTAGTCCGGCAATGATAATCTCCTAAAGCTAAAACAAACATTGTAGGTGAACAACAGCACACAGTGTGATAAGAGATGTATTGCTGAAATCTCTGTATTAAACCCGGTCTTCAGATTACATAGCAAGAGCATGCTGATAGATTCCCTTTAGGTTAAGTTTCTTCTTTGTTACTGAATGACACAACATGTGTACAATGATTTTAGTAAATGCAAGGACTCAAACTGAGAGATATTGGTAAGGGCATAACATGGTATAGCTTTACATCTCTCACATACATTAATCCTCTATGAACTCTCATAATATGCTTAAATGTCTCCTTTACCTTTGCCATGTTCTTTTCTTTTTTTATGTGGTGTTATGTATAGTGTTGCATTAACTCTTTTTAATGTACTTCTAAACACAGAAGAAAAACTCCAGTACATTTGCTTTAAATCCACATTAAAACAGTTACCAACAAAGCCATGTTCATGGAGCCTGGACAGTAGTGCATGGGGGCCACATGGAAGTGGGGTAACAAGTGTCTGATGGACCAGGTGTAAAGTTTAGATCTGGGCCTTTCACTCCCCTGCATGTTGGACAGATAAGAAAAAAAGAAGAACCAAGGAACAAATGGCTACAAATAGTAATAATGTTTTATTAAAGTGCACATAAAATACTCAAATGCCAATAAAGAAGTGAAGGAGGCATACACAGCACTCTGGAAGCCAGGTGATACAGTAATAAGGAGAGATAGGTATGTCACAGTATGTACTCCAGTGTTACAGATAACACTTCAGTAATACAATTAACAGAGCACCAGTATATAGTACAAAGGATCTTAGTAGTCATATCAGGTGTATATCCAAAATCTTTATGCCCTACTGTACCTGTACGATTTAACTGTCGTTATTTTTTATGTTCTTGTTCTCGTCTGCCCTTACACATGTAAAGTGCCATGGAACCAATGACGCTATATAAATATATAATAATAATAATAATAATAATAAATAATAAAGTATCACAGTCAATCCTACCTATAACATCTACCAACACCTAGCTGTCAGGCAAAATGGAGGACCCAAACATGTGTTTCGCCTGTCGCTAATGCTACTTCTTCAGGAGCAGTTCATCAATAGCATATAATTGTCAGTAATATGAGCTCAAATAGTCCAATCATGTCTCGAGTAAAAAAGGACATGTGCCCATGATTCAGCCAATGAGGTACGGGTGAGTTGCACATGCGAATCTCGCCACCCGTGCCTGCTAGCAATCAAGGTTGTCTGCATACAGCTGGGACCATGGTAAATTGGAATTGAGTATGCGTAGACACCATGCTTGGGAGGACAGAACTGAGAGAGAGATACGCGCATATCAGACAGAAAAGTAAATACCAAGTATGTATAAATAAATTAAGTGACAGTACAGAAAAGATTCATATAACATCTAAATCAGGGGCGGAACTACCATGGTGCAGCTGGTGCAGCTGCACCAGGGCCCCGACCAGCTAGGGGGCCCCTGGAGCTCCAGCGGCAGTTCCGTTCCCCTGACTGGCCCTGCGCGAGATCCCCCGGGGGCCCCGACACTTTGGGGCCAAACCCACTAAGCCCCGCCCCCATACCCCCCCCCCCTGGCGCTGTAGGGGGGCCCGGACGGAAAGGGGGGAGCCCACTGGTCCCCTGAGCGTCCCCACATGTACTAGGGGGCATGGGCGTACCCAGCATGGGGCAGAGGGGGGCCCCCAAGAGGCTGCCCCGGATGAGCGTGGCACTGTGCGCACAAGCCCTGGCAGCTACTGTAGTACTGTGAGGCTTTTTTTGTGCCGGTACGGCCGCCGCCGCCGCCGCCGCTTTCCCCCCACCCTCTTTGGGAGTGAAAGCACTGTCTCCCGGCCGAGTGCTGAGTGAGGGGTCAGACTCGGTGCTGCTGAGGGCGGACTCCAGAGGAGCGGGCGGGAGCCGGCGGCACAGTCTGTCAGCGGTGAATGGACGGCAGAGGAGAAGGAGACGAAGAGATGACAGCAGAAGAGAGCAGGTGGTGAGTGGCCCCAAGGAAAGAAAGTGCAGTGTGCTGTGCAGAGTGAAGTTGGCAATGTGTGTGTTGTGCAATGTGTGTGTGTGTGTGTGCAATGTGTGTGTGTGTGTGTGCAATGGTGTGTGTGTGTGCAATGTGTGTGTGTGCAATGTGTGTGTGTGCAATGTGTGTGTGGTGTGCAATGTGTGTGTGTGGCAATGGTGTGTGTTGTGATGGTGTGTGTGCAATGTGTGTGTGTGTGTGCAATGTGTGTGTGTGTGTGCAATGTGTGTGTGTGTGTGCAATGTGTGTGTGTGTGCAATGTGTGTGTTGTGTGTGCAATGTGTGTGTGTGTGTGTGTGTGTGTGCAATGTGTGTGTGTGTGTGTGTGTGTGTGTGCAATGTGTGTGTGTGTGTGTGTGTGTGTGTGCAATGTGTGTGTGTGTGCAATGTGTGTGTGTGTGCAATGTGTGTGTGTGTGCAATGTGTGTGTGTGTGCAATGTGTGTGCAATGTGTGTGTGTGCAATGTGTGTGTGTGTGTGTGTGCAATGTGTGTGTGCAATGTGTGTGTGTGCGCAATGTGTGTGTGTGTGTGCGCAATGTGTGTGCGTGCAATGCTACACAGTGCACGCTGCAGTGCCGGCCCCGGGAGCAGAAGAGCCTGTGCAGCTGCCCTGTGGACTGTGGGGGGCTGGAGGCAGAGACAGAGCAGCCGGAGGATCACAATGAGTGTAAAATAAATGTAATGTAAATAAAGATAAAGTTGGCTGCACTGTGCTTGTGATGGAGGCCTCCAGCCTCTGTCCTCCTGTGCTCACCCCTCCAGCCTCTGTCCTCCTGCCCTCACCCCTCCAGCCTCCGTCCTCCTGCCCTCACCCCTCCAGCCTCCGTCCTCCTGCCCTCACCCCTCCAGCCCCTGTCCTCCTGCCCTCACCCCTCCAGCCTCCGTCATCCTGCCCTCACCCCTCCAGCCTCCGTCCTCCTGCGCTCACCCCCCAGCCTTCATCCTGGTCTAACCGCCTGCCCACCATATACTGTGCTGCTAACCACTGAGCCATCATACTTTGCTAACCACAGAGACATCGCGCAGTGCTAACCACTGAGCCACCGTACAGTGCTAACCACTGAGCCACTATTCAGTGCTAACCACTGAGCCACCGTATACAGTGCTAACCACTGAGCCACCGTATACAGTGCTAACCACTGAGTCACCATATAGAGTGCTAACCACTGAGCCGAGCCACCGTATACAGTGCTAACCACTGAGCCACCATATACAGTGCTAATCACTGAGCCACCATATACAGTGCTAACCACTGAGCCACCATATACAGTGCTAACCACTGAGCCACCGTATACAGTGCTAACCACTGAGCCACCGTACTGCGAGTGTATGCCCCTGCGAGTGTATGCCCCTGTGCGTGTATGCCTCCCCCCTGAAAATAAGACAGGGTGCAACGTTCAGAGGAAATATATTAAATATATTAATCTCGCCTGGCCCCTGACGGCAGCCTGCCCATGTCATATACAGCCCCCGGCCCCCATAGGGCTCCCCAGTGGAGCAATAAGTCTGATGGGCACAGGTGCGCAATGTAGGCCCCCCACCTTCCGCGTGCACGTTGGTCAGATGTATGGGCCCCGTGTAACATTCTAAATCCTATACTCACAAATTGACTCCTCTCCCCCTTCATTATGTATTAATGTCCCTTATCCTGCTGTATATGGTCCTTCTCCTGGAATATGGCCTTTATCGTGGTATATATGTCCCCCATCATGGTTTATATGGTCCTCCTCCTCAGCCACCATAGTCCTCCAATTATTATAATGCATCCCCACATTCCTTCATACATTACAATGTATTCCCATAGTCCTCTATGTATTATAATTCACCCCATAGTCCCCCATTCATAAGGTACCCCCATAGTCATCCAATTATCATAATGCAACCCCACTATCTAGTAACCCCTCTATATAGTATAATGTAGCCTCATATGCCTCCATACATTATAATGCACCTCCATACAGTATAATGCACTCCTATAGTTCTCCATATAGTATAATTCACCCCCATAATTCTCCATATAGTATAATTCACCCATAGTCCTCTATACAGTATAATGCACCATCAATAGTCCCCCATGTAGTATAATGCACCCCCATAGTTCTCCATATAGCCCTCCATACAGTCTAATGCACCCTCACAGTCCTGTGTTTAGCATAGTACAGCCTTCCGTATAGCACAGTACAGCCTCATAATTCTCCATACAGTATAATGCAGCCACGGTGAGCCACCCCCTTTCCCCACCCCCATACTCCTCTGGCCAGCGTGTACTCCTTAAAAAAAATCTGTACTTGCATCTCATGGTTCCACCGCAGCTTCCCAAAATTGAAGATACAGGAGGAGGTCGTGACGCCGAGCGTTGCACAGTGGAACGCATAAAAGCAGGAAGTGCCGCCTAGTCCACACTAGGAGAAGGTAGTGCTTCCTGCTTTTTATGCGTTCCACTGTGCAATGCACGGCATCACCCCTGTGGTAAGAGGAAGCGCAGGGGGGCGGCAGTGGATAGCAGGAGGCTCAGTGAAACACACGGGGCCCTTAGCGGCCCGTGTGCTGCTGCGCAGTGATGGTACAAGAAGCGGGCGCAACCTGAACGACCATGGCTTGCCCCCCCCCTAGTTTTGATCCTGGATACACCCATGCTAGGGGGCCCCTGACCGCTGGCCCCACACGCTATCCTCGGGGCCCCCTTACTGCTGCCTCCCCCCTCTCTCCATTACCGGCAGTCGCGCTGATCTGCCTGTCACGTGGGCTGTAGCCGGCGCCGCTCTATTTCCTGTATCGCGCCGGCTGCAGCATCACACCACATGACAGGCTGCGGCGCGCTCAGCGCGACTGCCTGTCAGTAATGGAGGGGGACGCAGCACTAAAGGAGGCAGCGGTAAGGGGGCCCCGAGGATAGCGTGTGGGGGGCAGCCGTCAGGGACCCCCTTGAAAGACGTGGGGGTGCTCAGGGGCCAATTAGTGTGGGGGCAGCTCTCATGGGCCTCCCCCAGGATGAGTGTGGGGGAAGCTCTCAGCTCTCATGGGCCCCTGAGGCTGAGGTGTGGGGGCAGCACTCAGGGGCCCCTGAAGCTGAGGTGTGGGGGCAGCACTCAGGGGCCCCTGAGGCTGAGGTGTGGGGGCAGCACTCAGGGGCCCCTGAGGCTGAGGTGTGGGGGCAGCTCTCAGGGGCCCCTGAGGTGTGGGGGCAGCACTCAGGGACCCACCAGAGCCCCCTGGTGGTGCTGGGCCCCCCTGGTGGTGCTGGGCCCCTCTACTGGTCCTGAGCCCCTCCGGTGCTGCCGGGCCCCCCTGGTGGTGCCTGGTGCTGCCGGGCCCCCCTGGTGGTGCCTGGTGCTGCCGGGCCCCCCTGTTGCTGCCGGGCCCGGCTGTTGTTTCCACCTGTTTTTGAAACTCCCGTCTTCTGTGGTACTCTGACGTATGGTTTCTGGGCAGTGTGTTGGGTGCTGGGAGTTGTAGTTCTCCTGGGCGGGCTCAATGTTCTCCCGCCGCCTGTCTGTGGTTATTGTGCCTCTTCTGGGATGTCCTCAGCTCCGTGCTGTGCACAGTGTACCACCATGTCCCCAGCTCCGTGCTGTGCACAGTGTACCGCCATGTCTTCATCTTCGTGCTGTGCACAGACAGTGTACCGTACACTGTCTGTGCACAGCACGGAGCTGGGGACTTGGTGGTACACTGTCTTCCGCCGCCTTAAAATCGGTCTGTTTCTCATCCAGGAGAGTCGGATGAGTGACATCCGTTTTTTGGTCTGTTTGGAAACTGCTGTGCGAGTGGCCAACATTTTTCTCAGATTCTCAGATCACATCTGTGTGCAATCAATCTGTTCTTTCCTCAGCAGCTATTACTGTAGAATCATTTACAGGAACATTTTACAGTGTTCTAAGCTATAGAATGATAATGTATCCGTGAAAAAAACGATGCCTCTCGGATGGTTCGTGTGCTGTCAGTGTGCGGTATGTGATTTTGTCGGACCCATAGACTTGCATTAGTGAGTCACATACTGTCGCAGCATGTTGCAACTTTTTTCTCATCCTGAATCTGGATGAGAAAAAAGCGTCCGACACTCACCAATGTGCTCTCAGAGATTGATTGCAATGTGAGAAAATCACACATTGCACTCATCAGAGTTTCACCCCAGTGTGTCCGTACCCTAATACTAAAATCCATATAGTAATCCTACTGGTGTGGGGAGGGTTTATGGCTCAGTTAGTACACTCCATACTTCATGGTATGAGGGGTTTATGGCTCAGTTTGTACACTCCATACTTCTTGTTATTAACCAGTTAATGCTCTCTTGTCCACCGCACTGCAGTGTCAAAAAAGGACGACAGCGAGACAGACAGCAACATGGCATCAGAGAGCCCCTGACCTCGAAATAGAAGATCCTCAGATCCCGGTATTGTGACATAATATTAAGAATAAAGGTTTTTTGCATTTATATTACATTATGAACTCCACAGCACGGCGGCGAAAATTGCTCCGGCCCCGGGCCCTCCTTCACTCCTGCTTGTTGCCATACACTGGGGTTGTGCAGAGGTGGCAATTGCACCCCTTCTCTTTGTGTTTTAGTATAGTAGTTATATTTTTGAATATAGGGGCAGACAGTGTATGCTATGTACATTTCCAGATTATCAACAACCAAAGTGGCGGCAAATTTTCGACCGCCCAGGGCGCCACAAACAGTTGCTACGCCGCTGGCTGTGCTGCACACCCGCGGCACTATTCTGGCACTGAGATCCAGGAGGGGGGGCCCCAAAAAATTTCTTGCACCAGGGCCCACTACAGTCTGGGTCCGCCCCTGATCTAAATATATAAAAAGTATAAGGTTTATATGGATTATGATAATTGTACAGAAATTACAACCATTAAAATAATTTATACATCCAGCAATGTAAAGTTATGGGGCAACAAAAGAGCAATACAGTGATACCGTAAATAGCAAATGATAATGTATATAAATGAGACAAAAATATATTAAGTTATATATGTCTCGTGTTGCTGATCCATTTAATGAGGGACTTCATTTTTATTTAGCAGATATATCTCAAATTCAGATTATTGTATACAGTATTATTATTTCTTATTATAGTGCCATTCATTTCATGGCACTTTACATGTAAAAACGAGTACACACAATAAGAACAAGTACAATAATTATGAGCAATACAAGGCAAAGATAGGTACAGGAGGAGAAAGGACCCTGTCTGGGGGGACTCAGTCTACAAGGGATGGGTGGGGATACAGTAGGACAGGGAAGAGCTTATCATGTAGTACTAAGGTGGATGGAGTCGGAGATCCGACTTGGGTGCTCAGCAATGGCTGGCGTCCATCAAGTCCAGTAGACAAGTATAAAAGGAAAGCTGACACACCAATCCAATTCCACACTTAATCTTCTTTATTTAGTACTCACAAGTAAGTTAAAATATGCATCCTAATCAGGCACACAGGCCAGGTCAGACATGTTTCGGTTAAAAGAAACCTTTATCAATGACACAGAATTAAAATCAAATACACAATATATACAAATCCATTGATAACAAAATTGACAGCACAAGTGAGACCTTCATTATACATGAATGGGTTAAAGTTCTAGATAGTTTCATGTGCAAGTACAAATTGAATGCAGGGAGCAAAGCAAGGAAAATTAACAATTGTCAAAGCAAGTTGACCACTCATACAGGTCATGAATTGCTATAGAGATTTTTGTATAACTAAAGCAAGTTGACACTCATACTGATCATGAAAATTAGATTAGTATAAAATTCATGCACAAATCTTTTCACATATAATAATCACTTTCTAGATACGGGCAAAAATTAATTAAGTGATTCATAATATGAGTGATAGATAATAAAAAAACATACATTTCTCAACCAAGGATGTAAAGTTATTGGATATGAAAGTGTTAACAATTGCCAAAGCAAGTTGGCTACTCATACAGGTCATGAATTGCTATAAAGATTTTTGTATAACTATAGCAAGTTGACACTCATGCAGATAATGAAAATCAGATTAGTATGAAATTCATGTAAACATCATATCACATATAATAATCCATTACTAGATCCAGGCAAAAATTAATTTAGTGATTTGTAATATGAGTGATAGATAATACAGACACATGAATTCCTCAACCAAGGATGTAAAATATGCATACGGAAAGACCATGGGGACTGGTTGCTCAGCAATCGGGAGAATAACCAGCGCACCGCTTATAAATTACTAAGCATCAATAAAAATACATGAAATCATTCTTTGAACCAAGAGGAAATCTTGTATTTAAGCATAGTATCCAAAAACTGACTGCCCATAAGCCAAATCCCCTATAAAGAACCAGGCCTGAGGGGAGGAGTCAGTTAGTTAGTTCCAGGCAGTTAGCGAATAGTCAGTCTGCAGTCTGCAGTGAAGAGAACAGTTAGTGAAGGAGCTGGTTGCTTGGACCAAACTAGGCCCAGAACCAGGAACCTAGGGAGAGGGACGGAGGCTAGTGGAAGAAGTAGGAAGAAAGAAGAACGGTACATACCTTGTATCCCTTTAGCCCACCCGGTCACCAGAGATCGAAGTTGCTATTCAGCTAAGGTGTAGCAGAGAAAGCCCGGACCAACCAGGAGGATCTAGTCCCCTGAAGTTAGACCAAGAGAGACACCAAATATGACCAAGCATAGGACCAGGGGTCCAAGAGGAGAATAGAGATCCCCACAGCAAGGTCCTCATTGTCGGTTGTGGAGTAGCACCCGGAGAGGGAGAAAGAGCGGCAGGTTTAGCTACAGGCAGAACTTACCTCAATCACCGCACACACTAACAGAGGAGGCCTCACAACTCTCCAAGGAGAACATCCCAAACTGCACAAAAACCTGGTTAGCCTCCTGGACCGTGCCTGTTACCGGACATCAGTAAAAAGGTACTGAGACTATTGTGTGTGTGTGCTTGCTTCACCGCTGCCGCCTGCAGCATTCACAGCAGAACCGCTACTACTACTCCCCTCATCCACCCCACCACCCTGAGGTAAAGCTCCACTTGTGGGGAGCTGTACTACCAAAGCTGCATTTGCATCACCTCAGCGGCCTGCCGCAGGGTGGTAATCCTATTACCAGGTACCACAGGTGGTGTCACGTTACCATTCCCCCATCATCATCACCCCCCCCCCTCATTGAGGGTCAAGGGCACGGAACCAACCAGCCGTGATCCCCACTGAAGTAAACCCCTGTCCTGGTATCCGGGTACCCCCTACCCTGTCGACCGACTCATTAGACTATTAAATCTGCCACTTTGGATCTCTAGAAAGTGTTTAGACAAGCCTGACAGAGATCTTTTGCTACTAGCTGTGGATGAATCCATTGCCGTAATGTGTTCAGACATTCTTTTTTAAGAGGGTGACTTGTACATCCGATGTAATCTACTTTAAACATACATAGTAACATAGTTACATAGTTTTTTAAGGTTGAAGGAAGACTTTAAGTCCATCTAGTTCAACCCATAGCCTAGCATGTTGATCCAGAGGAAGGCAAAAAAAAACCATGTGGCAACACTAAGCTCCACATTGGGGGAAAAAATTCCTTCCTGACTCCAGATACGGCAATCAGACTAGATCCCTGGATCAACGTCCTATCAAAGAATCTAGTATGTATAACTGATAATATTATAGTTTTCAAGAAAGGCATCCAGGCCCTTCTTAAATGTTAGTAGTGACTCACTCATTACAACATCATGTGGCAGAGAGTTCCATAGTCTCACTGCTCTTACAGTAAAGAATCCGCGTCTGTGATTATGATTAAACCTTCTTTCCTCCAGACGTAGAGGATGCCCCCTTGTCACAGTCTCAGGCCTAAGAGTAAAGAGATCATTAGAAAGGTCTCTGTACTGTCCCCTCATATATTTATACATTATTATAAGATCACTTTTACCATCCATGCCAAAGACAGAAACCAAATGCACTTACAGGACGCAGTCAGAGCCCAATTGTGGAGCAAGCCCAGCTGCTGGCTGATGAGTCGCCTCTACCAGCAAAATGTGGGAGGCGACCTGCCATGCATACACTAGGCCTGCATAGAGCACCGTTCACACTGATACATATGATGCAGAGTGTCTGAAAGCTACCCAACCGCTCTGCTGCCTGAGCATTGGGCCGCACAGTACGATGCTTCTGCACCACTGGATGAACGGCGCCCCTATGGGCCCAACTGCACCCTGGATGGATAAAAAAGTGCAAAAGTTTTTTATATGATAAATAAAAAACCTTTATAGATGGGATTTTGGTTCATGTGTTGGCCCAAGACATTTAAGCTGATGACCCACGATCAAGGGATCCCATGCTCACCAGTCCTAACAAAATTGTACAAAAACTACTAGAAAAAAAAAAAGATCACCCCTAAGCCTTCGTTTTTCCAAGCTAAATAACCCCAAGTTTAATAACCTGTCTTGGTATTGGAGACCCCTCAGTCCTCTAATGACTTTTGTCGCTCTTCTCTGGACCCGCTCTAGTTCAGCTATGTCTTTCTTATACACCGGAGACCAGAATTGTACACAGTATTCTAAGTGTGGTCGCACTAGTGACTTGTATAGAGGTAAAATTATGTTCTACTCATGAGCATCTATGCCTCTTTTAATGCATCCCATTATTTTATTTGCCTTTGCAGCAGCTGCCTGACACTGGCCACTAAATGTGAGTTTGTCATCTACCCATACACCCAGGTCTTTTTCAGTGACAGTTTTGCCCAGTGTTACAATTAAGCACATAATTATACCTTTTGTTTCCTCTGCCCAAGTGCATGACTTTACATTGATCCCCATTAAAGCTCATTTGCCATTTATCAGCCCAAGCTTCTAGTTTACATAAATCCTTCTGTAATATAAAATTGTCCTCCTCTCTATTGATTACCCTGCAGAGTTTAGTGTCATCTGCAAATATTGAGATTCTACTCCGTATGCCCCCTACAAGGTCATTAATAAATATATTAAATAGAAGCGGGCCCAACACTGACCCCTGTGGTACCCCACTGTTAACTGTGACCCATTCTGAGTGGGTTCCATTAATAACCACCCTTTGTTTCCTATCACTAAGCCAGTTCTTAACCCACTTACACATATTTTCCCCTATCCCCATTGCCCTCATTTTATGTATCAACCTTTTGTGTGACACCGTATCAAAAGCTTTTGAAAAGTCCATATACACCACATCCACTGCATTTCCTTGGTCCAGTCCAGAACTTACTTCTTCATAGAAGCTTATCATATTAGTTTGACAGGAACGGTCCCTCGTAAAACCATGTTGATAATGGGTCATGAGGTTATTTTTCTTCAGATACTCCAGTATAGCATCTCTTAGAAAACCCTCTAGGACTTTACCCACAGTAGAGGTTAAGCTTACTGGCCTATAATTTTCAAGTTCAGTTTTTGTCCCCTTTTTGAATATTGGCACCACATTTGCTTTACGCCAGTCCTGTGGTACAGACCCTGTTATTATGGAATCTTTAAATATTAAAAATAATGGTCTATCTATGACAGTACTTAATTTCTGCAGCACTCTGGGGTGTAACCCACAATGTACATGAAGCCATGTAAACAATGTTTGTTGAAGCACAATTGATGTAACTCCCAATTCTATACGACCTCCCATCGGATACAAAAGGAATCTGATCGGTCCATGTATCTACATAGACCACATCTCGTTAGTCCGCACTTAAAGTAACCTGTATACCTCAACCACATGGGTGCTGACTTATCTGAAGACCCCCCAAACATTCTGGGTGACACATAACTAGCTAAATCTCTCCCTTTTTCGGGTACACATCAGTGTACTAAAACCTTGCGTTCTAAAACCGTGTTCTAAAACCTTGTGTAACTCAGGGGCAAAGCAATGTATAAAAAAGATAAGCAGTCAATTAAAGTGCACAGGTAATAGGAGGGGGGAAATATAGATGCACCCAGCAATGTATCCTCCCTCCTGTGCACTACCTGACAATGGAGTTCGATACCTTAGGATTTGATATGAATCCTCCACTCACCGTTGACTATCACTAATCTACCCTATCTATTTCTCACAGATGATACTCTTCAAATCAACCAAACTCTCTACCCTCCTCTCTGTCTATCACCCCACCAGTTCTCTTTGTTCTGGGAGTGACTTTGGCTAACATCTCCACTAAGCCGAACCTCCATTCCCCGGTTCCAAAACTTCCGAGCGGCACCAATTCTCCGGAATCCTCTACCTCAAGAAATTAGGACTAACCACAAATTACAAAGTTTTAGGCGCTACCTAAAAACACATCTTTTTAAGGTGGTCTATCATTCTCCCAAATTGAAGACATTTAGATATACAGTCATGACCAAAAGTATTGACACCCTTGTAATTCTGTCAGATAATACTCAGTTTCTTCCTGAAAATGATTGCAATCACAAATTCTTTGGTATTATTATCTTCATTTAATTTGTCTTCAATGAAAAAACACAAAAGAGAATGAAGCAAAAAGCAAAACATTGATCATTTCACACAAAACTCTAAAAATGGGCCGGACAAAAGTATTGGCACCCTCAGCCTAATACTTGGTTGCACAACCTTTAGCCAAAATAACTGCGATCAACCGCTTCCGGTAACCATCAATGAGTTTCTTACAATGCTCTGCTGGAATTTTAGACCATTCTTCTTTGGCAAACTGCTCCAGGTCCCTGATACTTGAAGGGTGCCTTCTCCAAACTGCCATTTTTAGATCTCTCCACAGGTGTTCTATGGAATTCAGGTCTGGACTCATTGCTGGCCACCTTAGAAGTCTCCAGTGCTTTTTCTCAAATCATTTTCTAGTGCTTTTTGAAGTGTGTTTTGGGTCATTGTCCTGCTGGAAGACCCATGACCTCTGAGGGAGACCCAGCTTTCTCACACTGGGCCCTACATTATGCTGCAAAATTTGTTGGTAGTCTTCAGACTTCATAATGCCATGCACACGGTCAAGCAGTCCAGTGCCAGAGGCAGCAAAGCAACCCCAAAACATCAGGGAACCTCAGCCATGATTGACTGTAGGAACCGTGTTCTTTTCTTTGAATGCCTCTTTTTTTCTCCTGTAAACTCTATGTTGATGCCTTTGACCAAAAAGCTCTACTTTTGTCTCATCTGACCAGAGAACATTCTTCCAAAACATTTTAGGCTTTCTCAGGTAAGTTTTGGCAAACTCCAGCCTGGCTTTTTTATGCCTCGGGGAAAGAAGTGGGGTCTTCCTGGGTCTCCTACCATACAGTCCCTTTTCATTCAGACGCCGACAGATAGTACGGGTTGACACTGTTGTACCCTCGGACTGCACGGCAGCTTGAACTTGTTTGGGTGTTAGTCGAGGTTCTTTATCGACCATCCGCACAATCTTGCGTTGAAATCTCTTGTCAATTTTTCTTTTCCATCCACATCTAGGGAGGTTAGCCACAGTGCCATGGGCTTTCAACTTCTTGATGACACTGCGCACGGTAGACACAGGAACATTCAGGTCTTTGGAGATGGACTTGTAGCCTTGAGATTGCTCATGGCTCCTCACAATTTGGTTTCTCAAGTCCTCAGACAGTACTTTGGTCTTCTTTCTTTTCTCCATGCTCAATGTGGTACACACAAGGACACAGGACAGCGGTTGAGTCAACTTTAATCCATGTCAACTGGCTGCAAGTATGATTTAGTTATTGCCAACACCTGTTAGGTGCCACAGGTAAGTCACAGGTGCTGTTAATTACACAATTAGAGAAGCATCACATGATTTCTCTAAGGGTGCCAATACTTTTGTCCACCCCCTTTTTTATGTTTGGTGTGAAATTATATCCAATTTGGTTTTAGGACAATTCATATTGTGTTTTTTCATTGAAGACAAATTAAATGAAGATAATAATTCCAAAGAATTTGTGATTGCAATCATTTTCAGGAAGAAACTGAGTATTATCTGACAGAATTGCAGGGGTGTCAATACTTTTGACCATGACTGTAGGTTATCTCCTACTTTCATGAACGTAACTGATAAACTCCACCAGACTCAAAAGCTCTACACAGATTGGCTGGTGGCCACTTAGTCCTTTCTTATCTACTCATTTCCTCAAGATGGCTGGACCATCATTGCAAATACAACTGTTTGTTATGACTGTATATGAACTTCTGATTTGTAAAGCGCTGTGGAATATGTTGGCGCTATATAAATAAAGATTATTATTATTATACCCCTGCAGTTTTGTATAAGGCTTTGCATTGGTTTCCCTGTGATTTTTTTACCTCGGTATTCTAGTTATGGTTTACTATTGAAAACTTATATGGTGCCTTCTCTGGCCTCATAAATGTAGTGGATAGATCTCTGGCAACCAGAATATTCTCTCTCTCCTCTTTTTAAGCTGTGACATTAAAAAACAGAGGAAAAAATGCAGCAAAGAATTGACACGCTCATTCTTTCACAAAGTACCAAAACACATGCTGGGTTCAATATCCTTCAGGAAATAAAACCAATGTGTGTACACAATTTTCTTAAATCACATAGGTTTTGATGGGCCTAAAAAACACAGATTTAGATGAGCATGGACTTGCATAGAACCAAGGTAAAAATACACCAAAACCACCTTATCTGAACATAGCCTTATTTTTTTTATCAGTTTGCTGTATGTTTTTTATCCCTTTCTGGTTTGTGTCTCTTTACCATTTGGGCATCATCTGTTTTTCTAATGTGCAAATAAAAATGGAGGTGTTGCACTGTGATGAGCTTTGTAGGTGAGAACAAGCAATTTGATGTGGATCCTATAGTGTATGGGCAGTCAGTGCAATGACTGACACAGAGCGGAAGCATCTGAGTAACAGTTAGCTAGATAGGTGAACCTGGCAGCTGCATTAAGGATGGACTGGAGAAGGGAGAGTCTAGTGAGAGGAGGCCAATTGATAGAAATTGCAATAATCAAGACAGGAATGGATGAGGGCCATTGTGAGGATTTTAGTTGTTTCCATGGTGAGAAAGGGGTGAATTCTAGAGGTGTTCTTCAGGTGCAAGCAAACAGAGCGGGCGAGAGATTGTATATAGGAAGAGAATGAAAGATCGGCATCAAACATAACACCCAGACAGCAAGCCTGCTACCTAGGCATAATAATGGTGCCACACACTGAGAAGGAGATGTGAGATTTAGGAGGGGGTAGTGGAGGGTGGGATCAGAAGAAAGTTTTGGAAAGGTTGAGTTTCAGATAGAGAGTGGACATGATATTGGAAACTGCGGTTAGACAGTCATTGGCTTTCCATAATATGGTGGGGGTAAGGTCAGGGGTTGAAGTATATAGTTGTCATTAGCATAAAAATGGTACTGGAAGCTAAATCTGCTGATGGTCTGTCCAATAGGGGCCGTGTAGAGAGAGAAGAGAAGAGGGCCAAGGACTGAACCCTGAGAGATCCCAACAGTAAGAGGAAGGGGAAAAGAAGTGGAACTAGCAAATGATACACTGAAAGAGCAGTTGGAAAGATAGGATGAGAGTCAGGAGAGAGCCATGTCCTTTATGCCAATGGAGTGCAGCATAGCGAGTAGGAGAGGATTGTCAACAGTGTCAAAGGCTGCAGAAAGGTCAATAAGAATAAGCAGAGTCGTCAACATTACGTTTTGCCATAAGAAGGTCATTGGTCACTTTGATGAGGGCAGTTTATGTAGAATGTGGGTGGCAGAAACAAGACTGTAATGGATCTAGAAGAGCATGAGTAGAGAGGTAACATGCGAGGTGGGAGTACAGTCCCTGACAAAAGTTATGTCACTTATCCATGTTATATAAATAAAAGCTTATAACCTGACGTTAAATTCATCCATTGGTTTTATAAATTACTCTTTCGAAAGCTGAAATCCTCCGAAATGTGGTTTAGGTTAAGAAAATAAATTGTCATCAATGCTGAAATATTGATCATTTAATGAACACTTCAGGAGACCTACTGGAGCCCGTATGGATCCAAAATAAACTCAGAAAAAAGTTAAATTTGGTGGTGGAAAGATCATGGTCTGGGGTTACATTCAGTATGGGGGTGTGCGAAACATTTGCAAGGTGGAAGGCAATATCAATAGTCTAAAATATCAAGACATTAGCTACCTCTTACATTCTAAATCATAAAAGGGCTCAAATTCTGCAGCAGGATGGAGTTCCATCTCATAAATTGATCTCTACAACAAAGTTCCTCCAGGCATAAAAGATCAAGGTGCTCAAGGACTGGCCAGTCCAGTCACCAGACATGAACATCATTGATCATGTTTGGGGTAGGATGAAAGAGGAAGCTTAGAAGACAAAACCAAAGAATCTAGATGAACTCTGGGATGCATGTAAGACTGCATTCTTTGCTATTCCTGATGACTTCATTAATAAATTGTATGAATCATTGTTGAACCGCATGGATGCAGTCCTTCAAGCTCATGGAAGTCACACAAAATGTTAAATGACTCTAATAGCACCACAACTTCATTCACCAATGTTATGTAACATATATTTGCATTTTAAGTTCATTATTTGTTTGAAGAATCACAATACTTTCTGTGGGTGACAAAACTTTTGTCTTGCCAAAATCTGACATTCTGTGTTCATAAAATGATCAATATTTCAGCATTGATGCCAATTTATTTTAACTTAAACCACATTTGGGAGGGTTTCAGCTTTCAAAAGAGTAATTTATACAACCAATGGATGAATTTAACATCAGGTTATAAGCTTTTATTTACATAAAATGGATAAGCGACATAACTTTTGTCAGGGACTGTAGATTTGGCGCTCTAAGAGTTTAGAGATGAAGAGGAGATTGGAGACTCGTCTGTGTTATTTGTGCAAGATGGGTCAATAGAAGTTTTCTTTAATAATGGCGTGATCAGGCCCGGCGTCAGCACCCGGCATACCCGGGCAAGTGCCAGGGCCCTGAAGAAGTGAGAGGGCCCACTCGCTGTCTGTGAGCAGAAGCAGAGGAGACCCGCTCACACACAGCTATCCTCTCTTTCCCTCTTCTCTCCTGCTCTGCACAGATGGTGATCGGTACACAGCAGGAGAGAAAGCAGCGGGAGCTGAATGGAGGCAGAAGGACCCTGCAGTTACAGTCTTGTGACTGATCACATGACTGAAATCAAGGTCCTGAAAGAAACTGCTTTTGCAGCCTCCTGTAGCTCCCAGCGGTTCCTCTTCCTGCTCTGCACAAATCAAGATCAGGTGGATATGGTAATACATGTGTGTGTATCTGCATCTGCATGTGTGTGTATCTGTATGAGTTTCTGTATGTGTGTGTGTATCTGTATGAGTGTATCTGTATGTGTCTATATCTGTATGTGTGTGTCTGTATGTATGTATATATGTATGTGTGTATCTGTACGTGCATGTATTGACCATGTAACAGATCTATGTGTGTGTTCATCTGTGTATGTAGCAGACGTATGTATGTTTGTATGTGCATGTATCAGAGCTGTGTGTGTATCTGTATGTACATAAATTGTACATGTAGCAGAGCTTGGTGTGTAGTGTGCATGTAGTCTCCATTTAGCAGAGCTGTGTGTGTCTGTATGTGCATGTTTTGTGCATGCAGCAGAGCTGTGTGTATCTGTATGTACATGTATTATACACATGAGCAGAGCTGTGTGTGTTTGTATGGTGCATGTAACAGAGCTATGTGTGTATCTGTATGTGCATGTAATGTGCATGTAGCAGAGCTGTGTGTATATGTATGTTCATGTAGTAAAGCTGTGTGTGTATCTGGATATTCATGTAGTAGAGCTGTGTGTGTGTGCATGTAGCAGGACTGTGTGTCTACATGTGTATGTAGCAGAGCCATCTATGTCTATGGGCATGTAGAAGACCTGTGTGTGTCATGTATAATTTGCAGAAAGATAAAAATAATAATAATAATAATAATAATACAGTAACTATAGATTTATTTCCTCCATATTCCACCCTGGTACAATTAAAATTAGCACTAATGACCACTCCCTTTTACACCGCTGGGGAAGCTTCAATTAATAATAAGAGTAATAGTAATAATCTTATTTTCTGAAATCTATACCTGAGGTATTGCTTAAGGTGCGGACGTGCAGCAGCAAGGAGGGGCAGGTGTAGAGTTTAAAAGGGGCACATTAATAATCTTTCGCCCAGGGCCCACAAAAATCTGGAGCCGGCCCTGAGTGTAATGATAGTGTTTGAAGGAGGAGGGGGAAGATGCCGAAAGAGTTTGAAGATTTTGATTAGGTGAGTAGTGATGACCGGACAGAGAGATTGGACTAGGTATGAGGGAATGGGGTCAGTGGTGCATGTAGTAGAGCGAGAGTAAGAGAAGAGCCTGAAGACTTCATCTTCTGTGACTGGGTAAAATGAGGGGAGTGAGCCAGAGAGGATGTGGGGAGGGATAGGAGTAACAGTGCTTGGAAGGCAGTTGATTTCCTGACAAATGTTTTCACTTTTCTTTGAAGTAAGAAGCCAGATCATCAGCACAAAGGTCAGGGATAGGGGCCTGCACTTTAGGATTGAGGAGAGAGTGAAAGGTGTCAAAGAGTTTCTTTGGATTGTTGGATACTAATGAGATCAGGATGGCGAATACTGTAGGTCTGTTTGGTGAGGTGAAGGGCAGAGTTATAGTTTCTTAGTATAAATTTATAGTTGATAACGATTTCTGTTGTGCACGTTTCGCTCCATATGCGTTCAGCACTCCTAGAGCATTACTGGAGGAATCGAATTTGTGATGTGAGCCAGGGCTGTTAGAAGTTTTGATGGTGTGGGGCGCTACTTGATAAACCAATGGAGGCCAATATTGCACTTAGGCAAACTCAAACTGAAAAAAACCTATTAAGAACAGAGTTTATAGCCCATAATCTGGTATAAAATATTAATTTTATTGGTATATACTTAAAATACATATGGTCCAAGGTGCTTCTGAGAGTGTCTTTGTAGTGATTCACTGTGCGATCGGGACAGGAGAAAGAGGAGATTGAGGACACTGATGAGTGTAGAGAGTCTGTGAATGTTTCAGGGTTAAAGGCCTGTAGATTTCTAAATGTGTGATAGGTAGGAGTGAGCTGGGATGGGCAAGGATTTGTGAGCATGAAGGAGAGAATGTTGTGATGAGAGAGAGGAAGAGGTGAGTTATACAAGGAGGAGGTTGGACAGAACCAGGTGAAGACCCAGGTATAGGGTATTACCATCTTTGTGTGTATCAGAGGGAGAGGCCAAGAGAAGTGGTTAGAGATAGGAGATGGGATGCCAATGGGGAGGTGGGGCTGTTTATGGGGATGTTAAAGTCTCCCAGAACAAGGGTTGGTAATTCTGAGGACAAAGTGGTGGAACAACTGGGTGGGTAACCCTGGGGGGCAGTATACAACTGCTACTGTGAGAGGTAGGGGATGGAAAAGCCTAATGGTGTGGACCTCAAAAGAAGGAAGTGAGAGTGATGGAGCTGGGGGGATGACCTGGAAGGAACATTGTGAGGACAGGAGGAGGCCAACTTCACTATCATGTCTGTTCCCAGGTCTTGGGGAATGGAAGAAATGTAAGCCGCCATATGAAATAGTGGCAGGGGAAAAAATGTCAGAATCCTGGATCCAGGTTTCAGTGAGGGCCAGAAGGTTAAGAGAGTTAGTGAGAAAGTAATTGTGAATGAAGGGAAGCATGTTGCATACAGACTGTGGATTCCAAAGAGCGCAATTAAAAGAGGGAGCTGAAGGTGTGCAAGAAATGTTAATGAGGCTAGTAGGGTGTCTATGTAAGTTAGGGGAGGGGTTGAAGTAAGTAGGGGGTGGACCAGGATTGGGAGAGAAATCACCTGACAAAAGCAGCAGTAAAAAGAGAAAGAGCAAATAGTTTTCTGAGTTCAGAAAGGTGTGCAGTGAGTGCACTTTAGTAGGTGATAAGCTGAATAGTCAGAAAATGTCTCTTCAAGAGATCATGTTATTGAGGAACTCTAGCCTTCAGTTGGTGATATTAATCTAAGGTACAATACTACCTATTTGGTCAGGGAAATTGATTTTAGCTAGTAGTCAATTGATCATCAATAAATTTCTGGTTTAATGTCTGACTGTAAAAAATGTAGGCCTCATTCAAACATCTGTGATTTTCCTCATATGTTAGAACACTGACTGTTGTTAACCAATGTTTTGGGTCTGATTTTCATCAGTGTTTAGTCGCTTTGTCAGTTTATACTATTAAGGTACCGTCACACGCCGCAATATTGCTAGGCAATTGCACTGGCAATTTGCTGGTTGTAGTGAAATCATGGACACATTGTTACATTTGTACGCATCAACAAAATAGAACAATGTGTCCATGATTTCACTGCAACCAGCAAATTGCCAGTGAAACTGCCTAGCAATATTGCCGCGTGTGACGGTAGCTTTAGTGTTTCAGTAGTAATTTTTCCATATGCGGTCTCCACTCTGTGAGGATATTTCGGTGTTAGCATGAGAAAATGCCGGTCATGTGACCACAAATATACAAGTTACATACGTCTGACATATTCTGACTAGACATACTGTATCCGCTCTCGCTCCATTCACTTCCATTGAGCAAGATAGCACACATCTAGTTGGCAAGTGACAGCATGTATTCAAATTGCATACTTGCAGTCACACAACCGCTGCTCCTGACACTGGAGAGTCCTCACACCACAGAATCCATGCTCTGTGAGGATTCACAAATCTGCAGTGACATAGAGTGTACCCTTAGGCTATGTGCACATTAGACGTTTTCTGGGCTGCTTTGTCCCGGTTTCCGTCGGCGTTTTCCGCGCCGTTTTATGTTAATTTATGTTAATCCTAACCAGCGGTTGGATTAACATGCTAGTCAATGGATTTTAGAAAACTCTGTCTTCACTAGAACGGTTTTCTGCTGGTCGTTTTCAGTCAAAACTGAGTTTTCTCAGTGAAAACTGAGTTTTTCCACCGGTTTTCCAAAAATAGAGCAAGTGACTTCTTTCCACCGTTTTTCCAGCGGTTTCAGCTGATCAAGTGCTCAAAAAACTCAGTTTGCTAATCCGCCGAGAAAACCGCCGAGAAAAACGCTGTAAAACCGGGCGGAAAACGAGCAAAAAACGAGGGACACTGCTGAGCACAGAAAACTCAGTTTCTGCTAAAAAAACCCAGGTTTTTGGACGGTCTGCAGAGATGCACAAACGTCAGATGTGCACATACCCTAAGGCTGGATGGCATCTATGTGCAGTCAGTGACTTCAATGTGCCATAGAAATATAGATAATTTTGATCTGTCACTCTGATGAAAAACAGACACGTGAACAGTCCAATATATTATAACGGATATGTGTTTTATCCACAACGAACACAAACAGAAACCTTAGGTGAATCATGAGGTCTTGCGTTTACTTCCACACTAACAATAAAGAACAAAGGAAGCCTTGTTTTAGGCCTCATTCACTGGTCTGGGCTGCACCTCTGTTTAGTATCTATTATTTTCAAGGGACCAACATGACCACATTATAACCTATGCTGCTATTTGTCTGTGTTTTTCATAGACTGTGTGTCTGTGCAAAACACATAGAGACATCTTTGTTCTTTCTCACCAGCCTATACAAGTCTATGGATCCATGAAAAACACATACAGTAACCCGGATGACATATGCCATCAGTGTGCCATATGTGCACTGTCCATATTTAACATTGCAAACTACAGGGGAAAGTTTGCAATTATCATCTATGAAAAGCACTGATGATCAGTGGCGTAATTAGAGTCTGATTGGCCCCGGTGCGAAATTTGGGCCTGCCCTTTTTTCCCCGTACACACACATTGGTCAGATTTATGAGCAATTGTAGACTTCCTGGGATATATGATCACCTTCCTGGTATATATAGTCATCCTTCTGATATATGTGATCCTCCTGGGCGTCCCGCAAAGCGAATAGTGTGGGGAGCGCATGGGAACATGTTACTTTGACCCATTTGGCGCAATAGAATTATATTTTAGTGAGGCGTTTAAAGATTATAGCTGCCATTTATCACATGATGTTTTTGGAGTCAGCTTTGTGAGGTAATTTTTTTAATCAGCCCTGAGGAATCCTCAGGGTGGAGGTTACTATGGTAATGTCCAAGCAGCCTGGTATCAGGGTCTAGGCGTGCTGTGAGTGGCCGGCTGGACCACTGGGTAAGGTCTGACAGGTGATTGGCTGTCAGTTTTGCGCTCTAAACTGGGATATACAGTCAGCTGAGGAGCTAATTAGAAGATGTCACCACCCACCCTTCCAATAATGGACTGCTTCAAGATCTGAATGCTTCGCAGACTTTTTTCGAGAGGCTTTGGTCGTGGGGAAAAAGCCGCCCAGAGCAAGAGGGCATAGAAGGATTACACATTAGATGAATGGAGTTGAATGATGGATGTGTTCCCATCCAAGTTCGTTGAATAATTTTATTATGGTATTTATGTATTTATTTATAATCTTGAAAACCCTGAGTAGAGCCTCACGGCCATCTTATTCTTTTCAATGGTTTTTATTATGAAATGTAATGCAATTACAAGGATAATAGATTAACATCATCTATATCGTAATAACTTCTGCGTGAACAATATCTGTTAATTATTGCAAGGTTTGTGTTAATCACACAGTAGGTCAAATATACACAAAATTTTCAAAAATAACAATATATGAATCATATAAGAAAGGGGGACAATGGGAAGGGAAGAAGGGGAGGGACATAAAGTTTTATATACAAACGTGGGTAGTCTTTTGTGGAATGATACAAAGTGGATTGTATTTGTTTAAAAGTATTAACTGCGCTTTCGAATGGGTCACCTAATCATGTTGAGACCTGTACCTCATTATGTTGAGAGGACACCCAAGGGTCCCACCAAGATATTACTTTAGTGCGGTGAGGGGTGTCATGAGCCAGTACAATTTCATGTTGGAAGTGTTGGTTTAATATTGCGCAGAGATCATGCTTGGTCGGTAGGGCTACAGACTTCCATTGTCGAGCTATGCAAAGTCGTGCTCCTAGTAAAACATTGGCCACTATTGGTCTTATTGGGGAGGGCCATTCATCCAGTCCCATTCCCAGTACTGCCAATGCGGGGTCCAACTGTAAATTGACCCCAGTAAGGGACCTGATTAGGGAGGTTACCTCCTGCCAAAATTTCTGTAATGCTGCACATTCCCACCACATATGAAGAGAGGATCCCTTTTCAGAGCATCCTCTCCAGCAGAGTTGGGTTGTCTCAGGGCTCTGTGTTTTGAATCTCGCTAGGGCGAGTGGAGTGATGTACCATTCAAAGTGGATTTTTTTAATTTGTTCGATATGGTTTATGCAGCAGGTGTATTTTGTACTCCTCCTAGCTGCTTCTTGCCATTGAGTAATTGAATATTCCTCTCCAAGCATTGCCTCCCATTTGAGCATGAAAGGTAGCTTTTCCATTGTTTGTAATCTGGCTAGTGCCCCATACATAGTGGAGACTCCGTGAGAACTGGGGAATGGTGATTTAAAAAATTGTTGTGCTCTACCGTCAACCATCGATAAGTCCACCATTGGCCAGGATACCGTGTTCAGGAAGTGGTTCAACTGCAGATACTGATAAAAAGCGGTCAATGGTAGAGAAAATTGTCTCATTAGATCTGTAAACGGTTTTATAGTTGTGTTGTCCAGGACCTGATAAACGTGAGTAGCCCCTCCAGATCTCCAATGGCAAAGAGAGAGAGAGCCCACCACCATCTCTACCGCTCTGAGAGTCACAGATTTAAACAGAAATGGCAATAAGGACCTAGCATACTGCCGCCAAATGCAGAGCAGTGCTTCCATAGATTTGAGCATGTTGTCACCTCCAGAGCGCGTCAGCAAGTTCATTTCTAGAAGAAGTTTAGTTGAGTTCCTTGGGGCATAATGTTTCTCTAAAGTCATCCATAAGGGGTACGTGGTATCCAACCACCAGTAGTTGGCTATTGCTAGATGGGATGCTGCGTGATAGTGCGCTAAATTAGGAACCCCCAATCCCCCCAGTTGGGCGGGGAGTGACAATACCCTCATACCCACCCTGTGAGGCTTGTGGTCCCAAATAAAATCATTCAATGTGGATTGCAGTGTCGCAATCAGTCGTCTCGGGAACATCAGGGGCAGACAACGAAACACGTACAATATTTTAGGGAGATATGTCATTCTGACCACATTAATCCTGGCCACCCAGGAAAGAAATAAATGTTTGTGCGTAGCTAGGTCGTCTTTTAGGGATTTGAGAAGAGCCTCGTAATTGAGACGTAGTAGTCTGTTGGTATGTGTGAGATTGATCCCTAGGTATTGAATACTGTTTGGAGACCATATGAAAGGGAAATCTGCTTTCAGGGCATCAGCTAATGGGGGGGGGACGTTAATAGGGAAAAGCTGTGACTTGGTCCCATTCAATTTATAGAAAGAGACAGACGAAAATTCCGCTAGTAGATCCATTATTCTGGGGATGGTGGATTCAAGGTTTGTGCACATAAATATAACGTCATCAGCGTATAACCCGAGTTTGTGTGATACTCCTCCCACACAGGGACCAGTGATCAGTGGATCTTCTCTAACTCTATTTGCTAAGGGCTCCATAGCAAGGGCGAAAATTAATGGGGACAATGGGCAGCCCTGTCTAGTGCCGTTGGATATCGACAATGGTTCTGACATAAATCCCGAAGCCCTTACCCTGGCCGTGGGAGAGGAGTATAGGGCCATCACTGCCGATTTAAAACCCCCGGATAATCCGAATCTATTCAATACTGCTTCTAGATACCCCCAGTGCACCCTATCAAACGCTTTTTCAGCGTCTAGAGACAGGAGTGCACCGGGGGCTCTTCTACGTTCCATTACGTCAAGGAGATTGATTACTCGTCGTGTGCCGTCTGAGGCTTGACGCCCTGGGATAAAGCCCACTTGATCAAGCCCTATCAGTGTGGGAAGGACCGTCGCCAATCTTTGTGCCAATATTTTAGCAAAGATCTTTATATCACTATTTAAGAGAGCAATCGGCCGAAAATTCTGTGGAGAGTTCTGAGGTTTACCGGGCTTTGGTATGGTAGAGATCGTCGCTTCTAGACCTTCAGGGCGTATTGCACCTCTATCCCTCCAGAAGGAGAATAGGGTTTGTAAATGAGGTAGTAATTTGGGTAGGAATGTTGAGTAATATTTATACGAAAATCCGTCAGGACCTGGGGCTGAAGACTTCTTCATGGATTGGATCACACTCGTTATTTCCTCAGTGGAAAATTCTTTATTTAATGAAATGGTTTGAGATTTTGTTAATTTAGGTAAATGGGCTCTCTCTAGGAAGGTTTCTATTACATCTATGTTTGGTTGAGGTGTGTTGTGGTCATCTTTCAAGTTGTACAGGGAAGTATAATAATTTTTGAAAGTAGTTGCTATGTCTAAGGGGTTCCTGATTTTTTCCCCGGATGGGCCAAGAAGGTGATCTATTTTAGTTTGGTCTCTTTTCTTTTGAATGCGTCTAGCAAGCAACTTTCCCGCTCTGTCCCCCATGCCATAAAAACGGGCTCTAAGTATTTTTAAGCTGAACTCAGCTTTTTGTAACAAAAGAGCCCCAAGATCCCTCCGGATGGTCCTAAGTTCCACACGTAATTCCGGTGTTTGTCTCTGTTTATATACTTTTTCACATGCCTCAAGTTTGCCCGTGAGTTCCCTCAACCGTTCGTTACGCTTGCGTTTCGCCCGGGCTGCAATTTGTATAAATTGGCCTCGTAGCACTGCTTTATGAGCATACCACCGAATTTCTGTGTCTGTGTCACCGACCTGGTTTAGGTCAAAGTACTGGTCAATTTGAGAACTGATAAGAGACTCGCAGTCTGGGAGAGACAACAGGTACTCGTTTAACCTCCAGGAGGGTGTTGGGGTAATTTGTAGGTCATCTGCCACCTGAAGAAGAACAGGGGCATGGTCCGACCAAGTAATGTGACCAATTGAGACGGTTTTACATTTGGGCAACAAGGAATCGTCTACTAAAAAATAATCAATCCGACTATATGTCTGAAACCTCGGGGAGAGGAAAGTGTAATATCTCTCCTCGCCATGAGAGTATCGCCAGATATCGTGAAGATGGTGAGCATATAACAGTCCCCCAAGTTCACCCCGGCATTGGGAAGGGCCCGAGCAGTCCAGTGTCTTGTTGATTGGGACATTGAAATCTCCTGCCAGAAGAAGATATCCCTTTCTCAAGGAGTTAATCTTCCCAAATAAGGCACGGAAAAATTTCACCTGACCCTTGTTCGGACCGTATATTGAGACTAGAGTATATTGTTTCCCATTTATCAGGGCCTGGAGCACCAAGTATCTACCGGCAGGGTCTGTTATGACTTCTAAGGGTTGAAATGCTAAAGACTTATGTACAAAAATCGCTACACCTGCAGTTTTGGTTTGAGCATTAGCGTAAAATTGAGTAGGGAATCTTACTGATTTCATTCTACAATTATCCACTTCCAATAGATGGGTCTCCTGTATAAATATAATATCTGCATTCAGTTTTGCTAGTTGACGCCATACCAGGGTTCGCTTTCTGGGCGAGTTCAACCCATTTACATTAATTGTTGCGCAGTGTATGCTCATGGTGGCCGACGGTTTAGCTAGATGGGCAGAGGTTTCACTCCCCAATCCAATCCAAACATAAATAACAAATAGTAATAGACTAGCAGAGTAAGTAGGCTTAATGGTTCTCAATTACACTATGAAAGTTGAACCCGTCTCAGAATTCGTTAAATATATGTGTAAGTATGCTCCGTGTCTAAGTCCACAATGTTATTCGGACACACTAAAGTGTAGCCATTGGTTGTTGTAGTTGAAGAAGGGCTGATTAGAGATGGGGAAAGGAATGGGAGAGGGGAATGGAAACAAAAACATAAACAAATACAATACTAGATAATTAAGTATATCAGTTGTCGACATACCAAATATCAACTTATTTACACTGATCTGTCAGTAGTATTTCAGATAGTTATCCAAGAATACAGCCGCTGTTTCTCATTACAAGAACTTAGTGAAGATGAGAAATGTTATAGATAAGAGAAAGAAAGAGAAGAGAAGAGAAGAGAGAGAGAGAGGGAAAGAAGAGAAAAAAAAAAAAAAAAAAAAAAAAAAGTATTAAACCTTAAAGATTTCTGGAATATGGGGGCCTCCTTAAAGGCACTCCCGGAGCCCTGGTTGATGTTACCGTCCCGAATAGAAATAAATGAAGGGCTCTTATATGGAGGAGCAGTTCGGGGCAAAAAGAAGTCCCAAATTGACACCCGAGTCCTCGCACCTTACAACTGTGCTGAGGAATCTCAGGGTCGAGGAGATAAATCTCTTGATTATACCGGCGACAGTCCGCACATCCCAGGGATAAAATGTCACTTCAGTCCCTGGTTATGCGGAGGGGAAAGGTTAGCTTGGTTCCTGGTCGATGGGCTGGCCACAGTAGAATTGGATTTTGCTAGAAGGCTCCAGTCCTGTAGAGCAGACCTCATTTTGGTGGGAGAGGAAAATTGGTGACGTGTTCCCTTGTAACGGAAATTCACACTGGTTGGAGACCCCCAGGCATAGTTAATCCCTTTATCTCGTAAAACCTTACAGTAGGGAGCAAAGTCTCTCCGCCGAGCAAGCGTGCCCGGGGAGAGATCAGGAAAAAGAGACCATGACGAGTACGGGGTTTCAGTTATTGGGCTTCTTCTAAGGGTGTGCAGTAAGGGGTCTCGCCATTTATGGGAAGTCAAGTGCACCATTACATCCCTAGGAACAGCAGGAGGTTCCCTCTGTGAGCGAGGTAGTCTGTAGGCTTTTTCAATGTCCAATTCTGCAGGATTAGCTGCTGGTAAAATATGTTGTAGGAAGGGTAGCACTATAGCAGGAAGATCTTCTTCTTCTCCTGTTTCTGCAATTCCTCTGACTTTGATGTTGCTTTTACGGGATTTGTCCTCTAAGTCCCACATTTTAGCTCGCATATTTTTTATGTCTTGTGATAAATCCTGAAAGCTGTCTGCAAGCTCGTTGTGAGCCTCAGCGAATTCAGCCATCTTTCCTTCTATGCAGCTGGTCCGCTCACACAGGGAGGCCATATCTGCTCTTAATTCACCCACTATGCTGCGGGTGTCTGCTTGTATAGAAGCACGGAGGTCCCCTAGAAGACCCCGTAGGGATCCATATGTTATTACCTCCTGGTCGTCTGGTCTCCCTCTGGGTGAGTGGTCAGATTGACTCCCGTGGGGGCTGCTGCGGGAGCGCTGCAAGTTAGATGTGCTGGGGGAGGATGTGGCTCTGTTTCTCGTCGGCGCCATCTTAGCTGCAGAGTCTTCTGCCTGGAGGCGCTCAGGGGGGAAGAAATCCGTGAGTTTCTGTGGATTTCCGCGGCTTCTCGAGCCTGTCCGGGGCATCGCTGGATGTCAGGGAGACGTTACCTCCAGGAACGCCGTGTCAGGGACCGGTATTGTGCCGCTAGGATCCCGAGATGCGAGGACTGTCGGCGGAGCTCTCCTAGCTTGCGTCCGACATCTTGTGTTCCAGGACACGCCCCCCACGGCCATCTTATTCCATCTAGTGTAGTTGTGTCATTTATTGGGGTTAGGTAATTGGTTGGGGGTTATATTCCCACTGTATATATCTCCTCTTCCTGGTAAATATGGTCTTCCTCCTTGTATATATGTCTCCATTCTTGTATGTGTGTCCTGTTCTGTCTCTAACGTATAAGTGAAAACAACAAAATTGCACTCACCTTTCCTCTACTGCCATGTCGCTCGGTGTCCTCCCATAGCCAGCGCTCAGTGGCCAGCCCGGTAGCTGACATTGGAGTGCATAGACAGGGTGCCCGCGTATTACAGTGACACCACTCCTATGTGCAGACCCCTGTCGCTGCACCTCAGATGGCTCACAGCCACTGTGCATGTGCCCACAGCCTGTTTCGCAGTGCAGGGACCCGACAGATCTCTGCCCCGTGATGCATTTTTACTGGATCTGCCTCCTCAGTGAAGTCACGGATCCAGTTGGGCCCCTCTGGCCCTGGGCCCAGTTGCAGCTACGACCCCTGCGACCCCAGTCATTGTGCCTCTGCTGATGACACACTGAGGGTAAAAACAGGCAGATGGACCCCCTGATCCAATACACTGATGACACGATACTATTTTTTCACTATGGATTTAATACGGACATGTGAATAAGGCCTTAATCATATCTCGTTCACTGTCTCTGCAGTATTGATGCCATGCCCACCGATTGACAGCTGATTTTTCATAAAATCTATAAATGAAACACACACCCATGCTGTATAAAATTGTGAATATTAGTCGAACCATACGATTAATCCACTGGCCACTCTATGGTTACTAAAATCCTGTGAAACACTATTTAATTATAGTTTGTGTGACAGTCAATCTATTAATCTGAATGGTAGTAGAAGTTGGCTGCTTTTTATCCCCGCATTTTATTGAAGTAGATTCATTTAAATGCCAAATTGACATTCAGCAACGTTCACTTCATTCAATGCTTTGCACATATCACTTTTATTTGCATTTTATAGAATGATAAATATACAGTTGTCCAAGATAAAAGCTCATACATAGGTATTAAGGCGTTTCTTTTCTCATTCTTTATTATATCCAGATGAAACTCTGTCTACAAAGTTTCCAGTCAATCATATATGTAACAAGAAGTGAGTAGTGAGTGAGTCACAGGCTGCAGGCGAAGCTGGAAAAGAAATTTATTGACCTTATAAAATGACCACAGATGCCGTCGCTGTATAACTGTTCCATTTTTATATACATATATGGCTTTATTAAAAAAAAACTAAAAATAGCTGTGACAAGGAAAATATAGCATAACCTCAGTCACGGTTTATAATTTCCATATATAATGAGTAATGATGGTTATATGCTGCCAAGCTATCTGCAGTATAAGAAGCTGCACTGTGTGTCAGACGTGTGCTGGAAAATGCTGATGATTAAATAGATACAGGCAGTGTCAGACTGGAGGGCCCAGGGGCCACAGGAGGTTCCACAGGGCCCATCATACTGCTACTCTACATAGACATGTTACCTGATCATACTCCAGCCTCATGTACGTGAGGCACAAAAAACGGTGTGTAAAACATTGTGTACCGCTTCATGAATTTGGGCTATTTTTCTACTTACATGCACCATGAAAAGAAATGTATTACAATCAGGGACTGGCTTACAATTATTATTATTACAATTCTGTTGCATTTACACCACTTTTGTGGATTGAATCATAATGAATTTCATGGTTGCACTCCCCTGCATCCCCTTTTCTTGAAGGTTTGCTCTCTATTAAAAAAGATCCTCTCTCCCACTTAAAGCCAAATCCGCCTTCACCAATATATATTCTATATAGTCTAGTCTTCCCTCATAGCCTAAATAGCCTAGTTCCCCTCCCAGACATGCTGCATAAACAGCAGAGTTCCATTGTCTCCCATTTATAGTCTATATATCCTAGTATTCCACCCCCACATATAACCTATATAATCTAATCCTCCCTCCAACACATATAGCATATATAGAGAAGTTATTACCTCCCACATAAAGCCTATATAATCTTGTCCTCCTCCCCCACATATTGCCTATATAATCTAGTCCTCCCTCCCCCACATATAGAATATATAGAGAAGTCCTCATCTCCCACATATAGCCTATATAGTCTAGTCCTCCTCCCCCCCATTAAGCCTATATAGTCTAGTTCTCCCTCTCCCACATTGAAAAAAATAATGAGCCAAGTCTCCTTCCCTCACATATAATCTATATAGCCTAGTTCTTCTCATCCACATGTAGCATAAATAGCCAAGTCCCCCCTCTCCTGCATGTCTCCTTCAAATACGTCATACAATATATAACCTAGTCTGCCCCTCACCACATACAATATGTATAGCCCAGTCCTCTCTCCCCCACATATAGTATATAGCCAAGTCCCCTCTCTCTCCCATATAACCTATATAGCCTTTTCCTCCCTCCCTCCATACCTCCATCACATATAGCCTACATATTCTAGCACCCCTCACCCACATATATATTATATATAACCTAGTTCCCCATTCTCCACATATGGCCTATGTAGCCTACTGACCCCTCCCACACACATAGCCAATATAGCCTAGAGCTCCCTCTTCCACATATAGCCTATATATCCTAGTCCCGCATCCCCAATATATAACATATATAACCTAGTCCTCCATTCATATATAATATATATTACATAGTCTGCCCTCCCCAATATATAGCATATATAACCTAGTCCATCCTCCACCACATGTAGCATATTTTTGAGTGTATGAAGGAATACAACAATTATCTGTGAATATAATGGTATATATGTAAATATCAATCAAAAAGTATGTGTATCATATATAGAGAGATACACATTGCCAATGGATTAATTGGTGATATGAGAGGAGATCCACTGCAAAAAACAAACCTTTACCCCAGAAGAAGGTGAGCTGAAGATAGGCCGAAACATGCATCATAGTCAGCAGCCCCGAAGCATGCGCAGTGCGTATTTTTAAGTTGGTAAGTTAAGTACACCTAATAATCCCCACACTGGACTGAAAATGATGTATGGACGATGGATCATACATGGAAAAAGACCCATACATTTCAAACACTGGGAGTGCACTCCTGCAATAACTATCACGCCCACTAGGGCGTAATTCCAAGCAAGCGAAGGGGCCATGGAGCCTTACAGAATGCCCACAGTGTCTGCACTATTGACAACACCCTTCTTATTAACATAGGCAGTGGCGGACAGATCATTGGTGCAGCCTGTGCAGCCGCACAGGGGCCCAAGAGGTAAGGGGGCCATTTCCACCTCCAAATCAGCACACAGAACTATTGTATTGCCAGGGGCCCATGTACTTTTCTTGCACATGGGCCCTTTTCTGTCTGTGTACGAAACTGAACGTAGGAGAATGTAAGTTATGAAAAGCACCATTATAGGACACATTTAGCTCAGACAGGGATGGTTAGAGATTTAGTAGGAAGCTGCAGGGACAGATAGTGATAGGTTTGGGGCATAAACTAGGTGACAGGTTCCCTTTAAAGGACTGTGTGGATTGAAAAACTAGGTTACTAAACTTGGGGTTACTCAGATTGGAAAAAACAAGGCTTAGAGATGATCTTATTAGAATGTATAAATATACGGTAAGAGGGGTCAGTACAGAGACATTTCTAATGTTTTTTTATATTTAGGCCTGTGACGGGGACAAGGGGGCATCATCTACATCTGCAAGAAAGAAGGTTTAATCATAACAGCAGGTATGGTTTCTTTACTGTAAGAGCAGTGAGACTATGGAACTCTCTGCCGTATGATGTTGTAATGAGTGACTCACTACTAACATTTAAGAATGACCTGGGTGTCTTTCCTGAAAAATATAATATTACCAGTTATATGTGGTAAAGTCTGTGTTTGGGCATTGACCCAGTGAACTAGTCTGATTGCCATACATGGAATGGGGAAGCAATCTTTTCCCCCAATATGGAGCTTAATGTTTGCCACATGTTTTTTTGCCTGGATTAACATGTAAGGCCGGCTTCACACGACGGATCCAGTTTTACCCTTATTGTATCTCTAGGGTGCCGGATGGGGCCAGATGGCAGTTATTTGCCATCTGGTTTGGTGTCTGTCTGGCAATATCCGGCTGTTTTCGTTTTTTGCCCCAGACACAAAATTGGAGCTTGCAGCATTTTATGTGTCTGAGGCAAAAATCGAACAAATCTGGATCCAGGGTGGTCCAGCGCCCATAACATGGGAGTCTATGGGCGTCGGATTGCGCTGTATCTAGCAGATAATGGATCCGGTTCCTGGATGCAGGGTGCTGAAATTTGCGAAAGCTCTTAAAAGCAGCTGCCGCTGAATTTCAGCACCTGGAGAGCTCCACGGCTGAAATATCAGCACCACGGCCAGCTCCCCTGCAAGCCGCTGTGCTGATATTTCAGCACTGGACAGCGGCACAGAAGATTCCGGCACAAAACAGGATCGGAGGGCAGATTTGCCCTCCGGTTCTGGTTGTCCGGGGCTGTCAGGTGATGTCCGGTGCTTCCTCCAAAACACCGGACATAACCTGACAGCCGTGACCGTGGTGTGAAGGCAGCCTTAGGCTATGGGTTGAGCTAGATGGACTTAAAGCCTACCTTCAGCCTTATAAAATATGAAGCAGAGCTCAGAAAGCTGCACTCACCCAGACCAGGCTCTCTATGTACATTTCTATTGACAGCGATCTTCTAATCTTAGCAGAGGGCATGCGGCCTAGGTTACAAATTACTAGCATTAAAACATGGAAGTGGGTCGTGATCTTTGCTACGTCATTGGTACATTTTTAGAAGCATTACAGATGTTGACACCCTCCAAACTAGGTCAGCAGAGAAGGATGTAATAATAAATGATGTTTACATTTCATAGTGAATAGTTTATATGACAAAGTTGTCATGACCTTTTTTGTTAGAAGGCGTGTGGTTGAGTGGATTGCTTCTTTTGTGTGGTTCGTGAGCTTATCACTAAGCCTATACATTAGGCTGCTTTCACACAGCGATTTTCTGTGATCCGTGGCTGTCCGTTGTAAAACTGACAGCCACGGATCAGATTTTGGCCCCATGTTATCCTATGGGCACGGATCACATCGGATTTGGCCTTATTGGCATCCGATTTTGGTCGGATCCGATCCTGGCCGATTTTTTGCTGTGCCCAAAATCGCAGCCTGCTGCGATTTTTGGCACAGCGGGTCAGATCGGACCGAATTGGATCCGACCTGATCCGCGCCAAATAACATGGGGCCTATGGAGCGCGGATCCGAGGAAACAGCTGATGTCTCCCCGGACCCGATGTTAGTGTACTGAGCATGCTCAGTACACTAAAATCGCTCTGTGCCATGTAATATCACTTCTGCAATGTATATTCATACATTGCAGAAGTGACATCTCCTGAAAATAAAGGGTTAAAAATAAAAAAAACTTCATTCTCACCTCTCCACGATCCAGCGATGCCTCCTGCGCTCTGTGCTTCTAGGACCTGGCCTGACGTCACAGTTGAGTCACATGGCCGGTTACCGCGGTAACCGGTCATGTGACTGTGACATCACGCCAGGTCCTGTTGATCAGAAGAAGAGAAGCTGGAAGCAGCGCGGGTGTCGTGGAGAGGTGAGAATGAAGTTTTTTTTATTTTTTAAGGTCTGCAAAGAGGGGGGAGACAGAGGGGGACAAAGAGGGGAGACACAGGGGAGACACAGGGGGACAAAGAGGGGTGCAAAGAGGGGAGACAGAGGGGGACAAGGAGGGGAGACACGGGGACAAAGAGGGGAGACACAGGGGGACAAAGAGGGGAGACACAGGGGGACAAAGAGGGGAGACACAGGGGGACAAAGAGGGGAGACACAGGGGGACAAAGGTGACAGGAGGGAGAGAGAAGGGGGACGAGATGACAGGAGGAGCAGGGACAGGATCCAAACTGATGCTGCAAAATATCGGGATCGGATGCTTATTTGGCATCCGATTGCAGTCATCAGTTTGGATCCGATGCTGTCCGAGGGGAGCAGCAAAAAGTCTGATCCCCTCGGACAGCACAAAAAACGCTGTGTGAAAGCAGCCTTACCTGTTTATAAAGAAAATGAGTTTGATATATTTAAAAATTAGTTTGATAGATTTAAAGAAAAAAAAAGATTTTGAAGTTTTTTTAAAGAGGACCTGTCACCAGGTCAAAAGTGGCAATTATTTTACTCTATTTTACTCCCATTTTTCCCCTGAGTAACCTTGTTTTTGTTTTTCTTTAGTACTATTTCTTTTATTAAAAGGGCAATTATGTACAGAAGGTTAAATTCACACCCCAGAGAATCCTGTAACGCCCCCTGACAACATTCCATCCAAATGAATCTTCCCAGACAACACTATTTTATATAAAATTAGTCTGGTTCAAATTATTATTACGGTACTTCTATGCAGCACGCTAGTTAAGTTGGAAATGATAGTATAGGTTGCACCTAGTGAAGAGCGCTGGGCTCGCTATTCGGACGAATATGGGAGTATTACAATGTACTCGTTTCGAGAATAGCGATTATGAATATTAAGCTACTTGCTCATCACTAGTTGTACTTGATAGGTTCCTTTCAAGCAACAATCACCTTGAAGCTGGCAGCTCCAGGGAGGAAGCAAGTTCATTTTTTCCCAGTAGCCACACTTTCAATAAGGCGATCACGCAACAATATATTGCCATTTACTATGAAACTAACCTTAGGCTATGTTGCCACGCAAAAAAAGAGATCAGATTGTGGTCTGGAAAATTCTACATCAAAATCAGGTTTTCCAAAAAATAACTACACCAAAAACATATAGCATTTTTGGGGAGTAGTTTAGTAATGCTTTTCATGGAATGGTGTCTATGGGGTAAACAAATCACTTTATTGAAATGCTACTTCTTTTTCTTGATGAGGTTTTTGCACCAAAACCTGATCAGGAAAAAATGCAGACACAACATTTCACAAATCTCATTGACTTTGATGGCCTGACAAAAATTGATGTGTTGTTTTGGACAAAAACACAGCGTGGGCATATAGCCTAATATCTGCAGGTAAATAGTATTTTATGGAGTGACGGGTTCTCTTTAATGTCTAGCAGAGACTCAGATAATGTAGAAATTGGGCGTCATGGAGCAAAAAAAATCTGTAATTTGACACTTAATTTGACATTGGTCCATGGCGTGTGCAATGATATGTTTTCTTAATCCTCTTGAGATAACATTCTGTAACAATTTAACAAGATGGTCCATTGTGAGTCATAATAACCTTTGCCACATCTGTATATTAAAGCCATTCCTTTTAATGCAATTATCAATTTAATTGCAATAATTCTATCTAAGGGTAAAGAGCAATGTTTTCTGTATTTCTTAAAAAATGTTATGTGTGATAAATTACTAAGAGTTACAGAATATCAAAACAGTCCTTTACATTTTAGTCAACATTGAAGTCATTTGAAATGTTTTATCCCTTACCAATAGTGTACATGTGTATTTAAAGAAGACCTGTCACCCCCTGGTGCTTTCCAAACTGAAAGCACCACTGAATGCAGCGCGTCTTCTGCATTCAGAGAAGGGGTCTCCCATGTTTCTACCAGCCATGTAAACTGTAAAAACCACTTTAGAAAGTGTAGAGATAATGAGTTCAGAGGACCTTACTGATTATGGAGTCATCGCTGTTCATGGACGTCCTCCCCGCCCCCTGCCTCTCTGTGCCACCTCCTGTCTGCTTCGCAGAGCGAGGAATTGTTACAAGCTGTTTGCTTTGCCGCCTCCTGCCCTTGACATCAGCGCCAGAGCCCGCCCCATTGTATGTATACAGAATAATCTGTAGCAGGGCGGGCTCCGGCGCTGATGTCACGAGCAGGAGGCGTTTCAGCCGCCGGCAAAGCAAACAGCTTGTAACAATTCCTCAATCTGCAAGGCAGGCAGGAGGCGGCATAGAGAGGCAGGGGGTAGGGAGGACGTCTGTGAACAGCGATGACTCCATAATCAGTAAGGCCCTCTGAACTTGTTATCTCTACACTTTCTAAAGTGTTTTTTACAGTTTACACGGTGGGTAGAAATTTGGGAGACCCCTTCCCTGAATGCAGCAGACATGCTGCATTCAGTGGTGCTTTCAGTTTGGAAAGCACCAGGGGGGTGACAGGTCCTCTTTAAATACCAGTAAATAATATATTATAAGCAACCTGCAAAAAAAAATAACCCTCCACTCTTTTCAAGCTACAGATTCGATTTTTCTTTGTAAAAGTACAGAAGACTACTGGAGAACATTCAGTGAAGGACTCTGCACTCCTCTCCTGAACCTTGAAATTAGAAAGAAAGAAAAAGTTGTATCATTTTGGAAATTACATGACCTATAGACATTTTAATGATATTCCAATGATGAATAAATGGAAGCCTCATTTTTAAAAAATATTGATTTATTAAGTATTACATAAAAGCACCACAAAGAAGAGAAATACACACATTTACATTGACATGCTATCAATAGGGTTATTAAAGGGAATCTGTCAGCAGGTTTTTGCTATATAATCTAAGAGCAGCATAATACAGGGCAAGAAAGCCTAATTCCAGGGATGTGTCACTTACTAGACTGATTGGTGTCGTTTTAAGAGAATCCCCTCTATTTCTGACATAAATGCGGCAGAGATAGGACTTCTGTGCTGCATATGACCCCACCTCTAGGTGCCAGTATCCTGTGTTGACAGCCAACAGCCAATCCGTGGTAGGGATTAACATGACTGCTCTGCACGTGAGACCTAGTTAGGCAATGATCATTTTCTGCTGGTAAAATGCAGATTGTATAGCCACAACAACACACAGCCTAATAAGTAAGACATCCTTGGAATCAGGCTCTCATGCCCTACATTATGGTACATTCAGATTAAATAGAGAAAACCTTCCAAATTCCCTTTATTTAGAGGGTTGAGAATGCACATTAGGGTCTTATCTCTTAAACAGAAATCAGAGATGTGATATCAGAGTTGCTCACCTGATTAGGTTGTGTAGCACACAACCACCTTGATCGCTCAGAAATGTTGATCGCTCAGGACATCCCTGAGGAAGGAGCTCTGTATGTGGCTCTGAAACGCATCGGAAAATAAACTAGTCATCACCATACCCAGACATCCCATTGTTTCTGGTGTTTTATATCCTTTGGGGCAGCAGCGCGGACTTCAAGGTACTTTGTGCAGAAAGTTTTTTTAAATTCCCTTTATTGGCTGTCTAAGGAATGTTCTGTCATGGGAATGTACTTGTATATGCAAATCATTAGGATCCACTGCTGGCAGCATCCTTTGCAATTGCTAACAAATTATGTACCACATGTTCTTGATATATGATTGACAAGTCATAGGACCTGGAAGCACATTAAGGCCACGCAGGCTGCTCATAGTAGCACAAGCAGCACAAGAGCTGGCTGAATACTGTGTTGAAAGGTGTCTCCTATGACACTTTCAAGAAATGACCGCACCACTGGTTCCATAACCAAATCAATGTAACACTGAACTGTTGCAGACTAGTGGGGTCCAGCTTTAGTACATTATGCCATCCCACATCATAGTCCCCAGAGTAGGCCCCTGAAGGCCTGCCATTGGTGTTGCCAAAGTTAATAAAATTGTGCATAGTAATCCATTCTGTACTGCAAGTGAACAAGGTATAAGGCATCGAACAGTGTCTACACAAACCATAAGAAGTTGGCTCTGGCCGGGACCATGCATACCCCCCCCCCCCCTGGCTCCATCCTGTCCCCCCCCCCCGGCTCCATCCTGCTCCCCCAGCTCCCTCCTGCCCTCCTTGCCGGCTCCATCCTGCCCTCCTTCCCGGCTCCATCCTGCCCCGCTCGCTTCGTCCTGCCCCGCTCGCTTTGTCCTGCTCCACTCGCTCCGTCCTGCCTCGCTCCGAACCTGCCCCCTCGCTCCGTCCTGCCCTGCTCGCTCCCTCCTGGCGCGCTCGCTCTATCCTGCCCCGCTCGCTCTATTCTGCTCCGCTCGCTCCATCTTGGCCCGCTCGCTCCATCCTGGCCCGCTCGCTCCATCCTGCCCTGCTCGCTCCACCCTGCCCCGCTCACTCCATCCTGCCCCTCTAGCTCCATCCTGCGCCCCCCGCATCCATCCTGACCCCCCTGCATCCATCCTGCCCCCCCCGCATTCATCCTGCCCCGCCACATCCATCCTGCTCCCCCGGCTCCATCATGCCCCCCTGCCACCATCCTGCACCCCCCTGCCATCATCCTGCCCCCCTGCCACCACCATCCTGCCCCATCAGCTCCATCCTGCCCCCCCACCACCATCTGGCCCCCTTGCTCCATCCTGCCCCCCTGGCTCCATGCCTTGCCGCCTCCATCCTTCCCCCGCCTCCATCCTGCCCCCTGGCTCCATGCTCTGCTGGCTCCATCCTGCCCCCCCACCTCCATCCTGCCCCCCTGCATCCATCCTGCCCCCTCCGCATCCACCTGCCCCCCTGGCTCCATGCCATGCCGGCTCCATCCTGCCTCCCCACTCCATCCTTCCCCCCACATCCATCCTGCCCACCCCGCATCCATCCTGCCCCCCAGCATCCATCCTGCCCCCCGCTCCATCGCCCCCACTCCATCCTGCCCCCCACCTCCATCCTGCCCCCCACCTCCATCCTGCCCTCCCCCTGGCTCCATCCTTCCCCCCCCCCGGCTCCATCCTGCCCCCCTGCTCCATCCTGCTCCTCTCGCTCCATCCGGCCCTACGGCTCCATCCTGCCTCCCCCCGGCTTCATCCTGCCTCCCCCGGCTCCATCCTGCCCCCCCCGGCTCCATCCTGCCCTCCCCGACTCCCTCTTGCACCTTTGGCTCCATCCTGCCCCGCTTGCTCCATCCTGCCCCCCGTCACCATCCTGCCCCCCCGGCAGTTAGCGGTCATGTGACCGATCAGCTGATCGATTTCCCAGGCAACAACAGGTCCTAAAGGCATGTAGGACCTAGAAGACGGAGATGGAGCGAGCTGGCAGACAGGTGAGTATCTTCACTGAGGATTTTTTTATTTTTACTTTTACTGTGGAGGAGCGGGGGCCAGGAGGAGCGGACAAGGGGCGCGGGGAGCGGAGTATCGCCATATACCATAGTGCTGCTATACATGTACTGTCATGTATGGCCATATACCATAGCGCTGCTATACGTGTACTGTAATGTACCGCCATATACTATAGTGCTGCTATACATGTGCTGTAATGTGCCTCCATATACCATAGTGCTGCTATTCATGTACTATAATGTACCCCCATATACTATAGTGCTGCTATACATATACTGTAATGTACCGCCATATACGATAGCGCTGCTATACATGTCCTGTAATGTACCACCATATACTATAGTGCTGCTATACATGTGCTGTAATGTACCGCCATATACTATAGTGCTGCTATACATGTAATGTAATGTACCGCCATATACCATAGCGCTGCTATACATGTACTGTAATGTACCATCATATACAATAGTGCTGCTATACATGTAATGTAGTGTACCGCCATATACTATAGTGCTGCTATACATGTGCTGTAATTTACCGCCATACACTATAGTGCTGCTATACATGTAATGTAATGTACTGCCATATACCATAGCGCTGCTATACATGTACTGTAATGTACCATCATATACAATAGTGCTGCTATACATGTGCTGTAATGTACCGCCATATACTATGGTGCTGCTATACATGTGCTGTAATATAACGCCATATACTATAGTGCTGCTATACATGTACTGTAACGTACCACCATATACCATAGCACTGCTATATATATATATATATATATATATATATAGTTCACTCACGTTGACTGAACAAGTTCTGTCAGTCACAGTATGTCAACTACACACATATTCTAGAACATCTGATGCGTTAGAATCGGGCCACCATCTAGTATTGAATAAATGGAGAAGTTTTGTAGAATTTGTTTCCCTTTTTACATAATTTATATTTCATTAAAATGTCTATTGATCCTGGAATTTGCAGGACTATATAACTTTTCCTTTTAGTTGCTGCAGTTTCATTGTTGAGAACTATATTTTATTCTGGAGCATCATGTAGAAAGCACATTTTCCTGAGAGACTGCGATTCTGAATCCTCGCCTAGCTTAAGTGGGCTCTTTGGAAAGGGCAGTTTATAGATGGCACTAAAAGGGACCGTACAAAATCCATAATGTGTTTATCTATGTGATAAAGTGTTGACATTCTCATACTTTGCTGCAAAGACAATCTGATGCTGTACGGCTCTTGACAGGGAGAGAGACTAAATATGTATCTGCTTGTTTGTCATATTTAATACAAAAAAAGATAATTGTATATTTGGAGACGCAAGTGCTAATAATGGGATGCAGCCACTCTGCTGTAATCGGTTTCGGAGAAGGATAATAGAGTCATATAGTAGCAGCGTCTGCTTAGCAGATAAGGTTTGTGATTTGGGTTCTAAATTCAGCCGTGCAGAAAATATACATGGTAAGAGTATAAAAATATATAAGAAACAGTCAAGGTGCAAGCAAATATGTCAAAATAATGAAAGTACATGTCATATTAGACAAAATTAACAATGGAGAAAACCGGAGGAAGAAAGGGATGTTCTCTTTGGCCCTTTTCACATCTAAGCTTGGTCTGCGTTTTGCTTCATTTATGCTTCTATGCGTTTCAACTGCTAAAAACGCATCTGAACACATGCGTTTTTGTCCCCATTGATTTCAATGGAAACGCATGCAAAAACGCCCCCCACCCCCCATCCCCCCGCGCACATGTCGATCTGATGTATGGGCCCTGTTTAATGTTCTAAATACCGTACTTTAAAGACTCACAGATTGTACCCCTCTCCTCCTTCATTATGTATTAATGTCCTTCATCCTGCAATATACAGTATGGTCCTTCTACTGGAATATTGCCCTTATCGTGGTATAAATGTCCCAGAACCTGGTATATATAATCCTACTCCTCCCGCCACCATAGTCCTCTAATTATTATAATGCACCCCCATATTCCTCCATATATTACAATGTACCCCCATAGTCCTCATTGTATTATAATGCATGTATTATAATGCAGCCCATAGTCCCCTATTCATAAGGTGGCCCCAATAGCCATCCAATTATTATAATATAATGCACCCACATTATCCTACACATAGCATAATGCAGCCTCATAGTCCTCTGTATAGTATTATACAGCCTCACAACCCTCCATATAGTATAATGCAGCCTCATAGTCCTCTGTATAGTATAATACAGCGTCACATCCCTCCATATAGTATAATGCAGCCTCATAGTCCTCCATATAGTATAATGCAGCTTCATATCCATCCATATAGTATAATATAGCCTCATATCTCTCCATATAGTATAATGCAGCCCCATAGCCCTCTATAGAGTATAATGCAGGTTCAGTTCTCCATATAATGCAGCCTCAAAACTCTCCATATAGTGCAGCTTTATATCTCTCTATATAGTGCAGCCTTATAGCTCTTTATATAGTGCAGCCTCATATATGCAGCCTCATAACTCTCCATATAGTGCAGCCTCATATAGTGTAGCCTTATATACAGGGCCGCCAATAGGGCATTATAAGCCATATACAGCTTTATGGGGCCCGGCGAAAAGTGGAGAGGGCGTGGCCATACAAACAGCAGGGGGGGGCCCGGGCGCGCTGGCTGTGGGCGGGGCCATTTGGAGCAATGATGCCCGCCCCCTTTGGCCAGCAGCAGTGGCACAGACTAGTTCCTATGCAGCACTGCCTGACTCTGAGTCACCAGCCAGGGGCGAGGCAGAGTGCGGTGTCGGCCGGCCCGTGCCATTGCTCAAACACTGCTGCAATGAGCACGTGGTTTACAGCGCCGCCGGCGCCCCCGTCCGTCCACCCCACGTCACCAGGCCGGACCTGGCCTGCTGGGAGCCTGGCTGGGACCGTCACACACACAGACACAGGCTGGGGCTGGACAGGCCAGCAGGACCAGGGAACTGCCCAGCCGCCGCCCAGGCACACCCACCCTCTATTATCCTGTGGGGGCCCGCCCATCCACGCTCATCCCAGGCCTCAATGCACAGGGTCAGGGGCGCAGCACAGCCTGTAACATACAGCTGACTCTCCTACTCTTGAGCGGCACCACTGCCAGCACCCGCCCACAGTGTGACTCAGTGTGCACACACACACCAGCCTCACAGTGCAGGGGCCCTGGCCCGCCCTCTCTCCCTCTGCTGCTGTCTGTGTCATGGGGCCTGTGCGCAGCAGTTTGGGGGAGAGGGGGGGTTTGGGGGTGCCTGCTGCAGTGCCCAAGGTCGGGATCCCCCCCCCATTGTTCTCCACCTGCAGAGCAGTATGCTACATAGCTGCTCTGTTCTTACAGGACCTGTGATGACGTCACTTGGAGGGGAGGAGTCAGGGGTCACATGATCAGCTCCTCAGTTGTCATGGTGCTGGATGAGGTAAAGTGTATCTGTGGTCAGGATGGATTTACAGTGTGGATGTAGCAGAGCCGAATGTATACGAGGTGTACGGAGAGGAGCCATGTATGCATGATGTGTGTGGAGCGGAGCCGTGTGCGTATGAGGTGTACGGAGCTGAGCTGCGTGCGTACAAGGTGTACGGAGTGGAACAACGTGTACGAGGTGTACAGATCAGAGCCACTTATGTACGAGGTGTACAGCGCAGAGCCGAGTGTGTACAAGGTGTACGGAGCAGAGTCGAGTGTGTACGGAGCAGAGTCGAGTGTGTACGAGGTGTACAGAGCAGAGTTGAGTGTGTACGAGGTGTACGGAGCAGAGTCGAGTGTGTACGAGGTGTACGGAGCAGAGTCGAGTGTGTACGAGGTGTACGGAGCAGAGTCGAGTGTGTACGAGGTGTACGGAGCAGAGTCGAGTGTGTACGAGGTGTACGGAGCAGAGTCGAGTGTGTACGAGGTGTACGGAGCAGAGTCGAGTGTATGCGAGGTGTATGGAGCAGAGCCGAGTGTGTACGAGGTGTACGGAGCAGAGTCGAGTGTGTACGAGGTGTACGGAGCAGAGTCGAGTGTGTACGAGGTGTACGGAGCAGAGTCGAGTGTGTACGAGGTGTACGGAGCAGAGTCGAGTGTGTACGAGGTGTACGGCGCAGAGCTGAGTGTGTACGAGGTGTACGGAGCAGAGCCGTGTGTGTACGAGGTGTACGGAGCAGAGTCGAGTGTGTACGAGGTGTACGGAGCAGAGCCGAGCGTGTACGAGGTGTACGGAGCAGAGCCGTGTGTGTACGAGGTGTACGGAGCAGAGTCGAGTGTGTACGAGGTGTACGGAGCAGAGTCGAGTGTGTACGAGGTCTACGGCGCAGAGTCGAGTGTGTACGAAGTGTACGGAGCAGAGTCGAGTGTGTACGAGGTATACGGAGTGGAGCGACGTGCGTACGAGGTGTACGGAGCAGAGCCGCGTGTGTACGGAGTTGAGCTGCGTGCGTACGAGGTGTACGGAGCTGAGCCGAGTGTGTACGAGGTGTACGGAGCAGAGCCGTGTGTGTACGAGGTGTACGGAGCAGAGTCGAGTGTGTACGAGGTGTACGGAGCAGAGTCGAGTATGTACGAGGTGTACGGAGCAGAGTCGAGTGTGTACGAGGTCTACGGAGCAGAGTCGAGTGTGTACGAGGTATACGGAGTGGAGCCACGTGGTACGAGGTGTACGGAGCAGAGCCCGTGTGTACGAGTTGAGCTGGTGCGTACGAGGTGTACGGAGCAGAGCCGAGTGTGTACGAGGTGTACGGAGCAGAGTCGAGTGTGTACAGGTGTACGGAGCAGAGTCGAGTGTGTACGAGGTGTACGGAGCAGAGTCGAGTGTGTACGAGGTGTACGGAGCAGAGTCGAGTGTGTACGAGGTGTACGGCGCAGAGCTGAGTGTTACGAGGTGTACGGAGCAGAGCCGTGTGTGTACGAGGTGTACGGAGCAGAGTCGAGTGTGTACGAGGTGTACGGAGCAGAGCGAGCGTGTACGAGGTGTACGGAGCAGAGCGTGTGTGTACGAGGTGTACGGAGCAGAGTCGAGTGTGTACGAGGTGTACGGAGCAGAGTCGAGTGTGTACGAGGTCTACGGAGCAGAGTCGAGTGTGTACGAAGTGTACGGAGCAGAGTCGAGTGTGTACGAGGTATACGGAGTGGAGCCACGTGCGTACGAGGTGTACGGAGCAGAGCCGCGTGTGTACGGAGTTGAGCTGCGGTGCGTACGAGGTGTACGGAGCTGAGCCGAGTGTGTACGAGGTGTACGGAGCAGAGCCGTGTGTGTACGAGGTGTACGGAGCAGAGTTGAGTGTGTACGAGGTGTACGGAGCAGAGTCGAGTGTGTACGAGGTTACGGAGCAGAGTCGAGTGTGTACGAGGTATACGGAGTGGAGCCTCGTGCGTACGAGGTGTACGGAGCAGAGCCGCGTGTGTACGGAGTTGAGCTGCGTGCGTACGAGGTGTACGGAGCAGAGCCGAGTGTGTATGAAGTGTACGGAGCAGAGTCGAGTGTGTACGAGGTACACGGAGTGGAGCCGAGTGTGTACGAAGTGTACGGAGCAGAGCCGTGTGTGTACGAGGTGTACGGAGCGGAGCCGTGTGCGTACGAGGTGTACGGAGCTGAGCCCGGTGCGTACGAGGTGTACGGAGCAGAGCCGAGTGGTACGAGGTGTACAGAGCTGAGCCGAGTGTGTATGAGGTGTACGGAGCAGGAGCCGTGTGTGTACGAGGTGTACGGAGCAGAGCCGTGTGTGTACGAGGTGTACGGAGCAGAGCAGTGTGTGTACGAGGTGTACGGAGTGGAGCCGAGTGTGTACGGAGCTGAGCTGCGTGCGTACAAGGTGTACGGAGTGGAGCCACGTGCGTACGAGGTGTGTGTACCAGTGGTAACCCCCAGCGGATGCCGCTCCCGCTCTTATAGTCTCGGCTGCCTTTGCCAGTAGCATTCTTCTCCAGAGTCTCTGATAATAATAAGTAATCGAGATTCGCTGCCGTTTTCTGGAAGCTTGTGACCCCTGGCTCCAGAGCTCACTTCACCCCCTCAATGGGTGGGGGCCCGGGGAGAGACCATACATCTCTGTGGCTCATGCAGAGCTCAGCTCACCCCCAGTCTGTGTTCCCTAGCCCTCTGCAGTGCTGTATATACTCTTTGTCCTGTATATTGTATATATAACAATTTCCTATGTCATGTATTTGATTTACAAAACTTATTGTCACAGAGTCGACTGTGCTCCAGACCAACACAAACCTGGAAGATCAGATATCACCGAACATCGCAGGACACAGAGGAGCAGCTGCAGCCATCAAATTAGGTGAGGTAATTAATTTAATGTAGCCGGTAATTTTCATTGTGATGTACGGCCCCTAAATGACAGTAGTAATTTCCAAATGTCCCTCCAGCAGCAAAAAGGTTCCCCACCCCTGTACAAGGTGATGAATAACAGCACCAGTATTATTCTGCCTCATGTGGCATTTATTGTTCACATCCCTCCACAGCTCTGATAAAGAACAATGTATAGAAAGAGATTAATGAGTGATTGGCGAGGACGTGGTGCAGAAAGGGAGTTTTTCCAATAGTGGGTGGTGAAACTATGGAAGGTTTGATGGGTGGAGGCGGAGCGTGGGTGGAGGCGGAACCTGGATGGAGGCGGAGCTTGGTGGAGGCGGAGTTGGGGTGGAGTCTCAGGGGGGCCCCAAAATTTTGCTAGTAAGGGGCCCCAAAATTTCTAGTGGCAGCCCTGCTTATATATGCTGCCTCAAAGCTTTCCATATAGTGCAGCCTCATATATGCAGCCTCATAACTCTCCATATAGTGCAGCCTCATAGCCACTCCATATAGTATCATGCACCCCGCTCCTCCTCCTATAGCCCTCTGGCCACCTTGCATTCACTTATCAAAATAAATCTGTACCTACCTATCCTGGTTCCCTCGCTGCTCTATTCTCCTTTCAAAAACTGAAGAGAAGACTCAGGAGGAGGAGGTGAGAGGAGGCAGTACCAGCCTGCTAAATGCATTCCACAGTGGAATGCAGATGGAAAGCAAGCAGTGGTAAGAGGAAGCGAAGGGAGGAGCGGCAGCAGTAAGAAGCAGGAGGCTCCCCTCTCCACCCCTCCCCTCCTCTCCGACACATGGGCCCCATAGCTGCATGCAGCGCACTGCCACGCAGTGCAGCACATCTATGTGAAGTGGGCGCCTGGCGAAGGGATTGACGGTCGCTGAGGGCGACTGGTGGCGTGGGCTCCTGTATGTCCGGGTTCCTGTATGTCCGGGCCGCGTCACAGCCGCGACCACTGCGACCACGATCCTCATACCCCTGTCTGATACAGTAGGTACTCTGGCAATGTTCACAAAATTAGACTCATCCACAAAAATGTAACAGGAAATATATATATACTGATTGAGCCTCTAAGATGCAAAGAAAATACCCAACAGTTAAACCATTATACTCTAAGATCCATTGAAACACTAAAAGGGAAAATATCAGGTTTGCGATATAAATAAATCAATCATTGTTTCACATAAGTGCATACTATGCATAGCCAAAGAGTTGCCTACAAAAAAGTGTCATTGCTAATAAAAAAGATTTTTTTAGGGGGAGAATACTCTCAGAACATTTATCAATCACTGATCACCATCAAAGAAAACCTCCAAATACAACCAGGAGTTGTGTACCCACCAGATGGTGCCATCGTTCATGCCATGTCATAGCGGAGGGTCGCAAGGGCAACTCCTCCAGGAGCATTCTCCGCCACCACATGGCCCCCAGCACATCCCGCCATGGCCACCACTGGAGAAGAGAATGAAGGAATTATGGGATTCACAAATAAGTTTGCCTCATCACTAATCTGAAGGCAATTGTCTATGCTGTGAAGATACAAGATATGCAGCATCTGAAACAACAGATACTGGAAGCCTGTGCTAGCATTTCTTCTGTGGTGTTGCTATCAGTGTGTCAAGAGTGGGAGAAGAGGGTTGCATTGACAGTCCAACACAATGGGCAGCACTTTGAACACAAGTGGTCATAAACTTGTAAATAACTCATGAAAGAATAAAGTTCCGTTAAAACCAAGCACACCATTGTTTTTTTTATGAAATTCTCAATACATTTGATGTGTCACATGATCCTCTTCCCATTGAAAAAATCCAAAAATGTCCGACTTCAAAATGGCCGCCATGGTCACCACTCATCTGGAAAAGTTTTCCCCCTTCCATATACTAATGTGTCACAAACAGGAAGTTGATATTTACCAACCATTCCCATTTTATTTAGGTGCATCCATATAAATGGCCCAGCCTGTATTATATATATTTTTAATTTTTCCTTCAATATAAATCAGAAGGTATATGTGTGTATGTGTGTGTGTATGTTCACTATAGAATCCGAGCCCGTCGCATTTACAATTGCAAAATTTTGCATAACCATCTCATTTGACTAAGGGAACGTCATAGACTGTTTTGATGGAATATTTTAGCCCCGTGGTTTACATTCAGTCGCCAAAAAAAGGCCTATTTACTGTTTGTGTATGTGAGCTACAAGATATTGCATTGGCTGGTTTGATAGTTAGCCTGGCTATTTATCAGGTGGCCTATAGCAACCAATCACAGCTCAGCTTCTGATTGGTTGCTATAGGCAACTAAAGACATTTATAGTATAATACAGCTTATGCATGTCTTTGAAACATTCAGGGAAGCTCTTCTGGAAAATGGTGCACACTGGGGCATTACTCTCTTTGAAGCACCAAACGTCTCTTTGCTATTCTTCTAACAACCTCCCACACACAGCCCCCAGTATACCGGAGGAGGTCACACACAGCACCAGTATACCGGAGAAGGTCACACATAGCCCCAAGTTACAGCAGGAGACCACATACAGCCTCCAGTATACAGTTAGAGGCCACACATAGCCTCCAGTATACAGAGCGACCGCACATACAACCTCTTTATACAACAGGAGGCCGCACACAGACCTCGGTACACAGCAGGAGGCCACAAACAGACCCCAGTATATAGCAGGAGGCCACCACATCCCTCAGTAAACAGCAGAAGCCCACTCAAAGCCCTCAGTATAATGCAGGAGCTCATACACAGCCACAAGGCAGGAGGCTGAACACAGCCATCACTATACAACAGGAGGCCACATACAACCCCTGTATACAGCAGGAGGTCACACTCAGCCCTATGTATACAGCAAGAAGCCGCTCATAGCCCCCAGTATACAGCAAGAAGCCATACAGCCTCTAGTACACAGCAGGATGCAGCTTACAGCCCTTAGTATACAGCATGAGCCCACATCTAGCCCCTGTATACAGTCCCCAGTATTATAGCAGAAGGTAGCAAACAGCCACCAGTATACAGCAGAAGGCCACACACATCCACTAGTATATAGCAGAAGGCCACATAGACCTCCCAGTATACAACAGGAGGCCACACAGAGTCTTCAGAATAACAGCAGAAGGCTGCACACTGACCCCAATATTCCAGCAGAAGGCCGCACACTGCCCCCAATATTCCAGCAGGAGGCTGCACACAGACCCCAATATTACAGCAGGAGGCAATTTCGGGAACTACAGCTGATAGATATAAATTCTTATTGTAATATGTCACTGTATTTTAAAATTAAAAATATTATATAATACTGATCACCTATGAGGATATATATTCAGATATACAGTATCAAGTTAGATTTTATAGGAATAAAAACATCCCAAGTACTGCAACCTTTGGTAAGGTCCCTTGCTTCTATAACAGTGCAATAGACACCCCACATTCATGTTGAAGCAGAGGGGTGCAATGGGCAACAGATGGGACACTTTCCCCATGTTCAATTTTTTAAAGTCCCATGTTACAATTAATGGTGACATCTAAGGGGTTAGAAATAGGTGCTGACTGTATAGTACAGCAGCCAGCCACTAAGTTCTTCAGTCCACTTTATACATGCAATGCACATATCCACAGTACTGCACAGTGGATGCTTCTAATTGAAATGAAGGCAGAATAATTCCTCCAAGGGCTCGCCCATTTCTCGGGTTTGGGTTTTGGTTCTGGTGTTGGCCCAGATTGAAGGTATGGGATAATACGTAAACATAAGCACGTGAAGTAGATGGCACAAGATATCATGCTGAATCCTTCCCTTATATTTTAGTGATAGTGAACAGTTAAAGAGGACCTGCCACCCCCTGGTGCTTTGCAAACTGAATGCAGCACTGAATGTGTGGCTCTCCAGGAGTACGCCATGCAGAGCAGAAAGGAGGGGGGAAGGTGTGTGCTCTTAGCTGCAGCTCTGACCTCTTCATGTCATTGTGTGTATCTGAGGCATGTGTGTAGTGTGGGAAGTCTGAGATATTTCTATGTGATTATAAGAACATTTGATCATTTGCTCAACAGACACTCACATTACTTGTCTGAAGGAAAACCAATGTTCATATAATAGAAATCTCTAAAGGTACCGTCACACGCGGCAATTTTGCTAGGCAATTTCACTGGCAATTTGCTGGTTGCAGTGAAATCATGGACACATTGTTCTATTTTGTTGCCGTGTACAAATGGTACAATGTGTCCATGATTTCACTGCAACCAGCAAATTACCAGTGAAATTGCTAGCAAAATTGCCGCGTGTGACGGTACCTTTACAGACACCACATAGTGCAGGACAAAACACCTCCCCGGCAGATTGCACAAAGGGGAGGGCAAAACACCAGCTTGGATAGGTGTGGTTATTTAAATAACATTTACACAGCCGGACTAATTGGCTGTAAAAGTAATGGAGTCGGACAAATGCACCAGCTACCTGCAGGGTGTGAAAATGCTTATAGCAAGGAAACTACAAAGTGTACAATAATGATTTTACATGTTTTTAACAGGTCTGTCCAGGCACTATTCTAGTATCATAGTATCATACTGAAAAATGACCTGACATAGACCCTTTAAAATTAGTGTAATATGTAAGTACTGTATAGAGTAACAAGTGTGCTCTTCTCTGTAAGGTCCTTGGATATTGTGAATTTTTTTTTATATGATGCCGTGAATACTCAAGACATTTTCCATCTTTAGCAGCAATGCAAGAAGATTTTTCCTTAATAATATTAATAATAATGCTGAATTCACATGAATAGCACTAATAATCAAGTAGTTAGCAGTAGCAGTAATATTTCCAACATTCAATACCTGTGTTACAATAATACCTCAGGGTCACTGTATTCTGTAGAGGTCTAACTGTAATTCACATTCTGAAATTCCCTCTAAAAAGCTGACATGTTAGCAAGGACTATGGCATAAATGGTAGAATTCTGTTGGAAAGCCTTCACTTGTGTGACCCATCCATTTTCTATATTGCCATGCCATTAGTCATCCTAAAAGAGGACCTTGTGAAATTCTATTGGAAAAAATCTGATAGCAGTTTCCTTACATATATCAATTGATTGAAGTCATTATTATTCATTGAGAAATATGATTACAGCTCTAAAATGCAGATAATGAAGAGAGATGGTTCTGAAAAAGAGAGAAAAAAGCTGGAGCTGACTCTTGATTAAGACGGCTTATTGTGAAGTCCAAATACTTCACAAATGAGATATTATAATATTTTGCTAATTAAAAAGGCAATACAAGCTCTGCTAAATATATAGTAAAACTATGCTGAAATGGATTAACCTGCACTTACTTCTACATTATGAGGTGTTGCTAATGTTGCATCAATAGCTGCTTGCCAGGTTTTTGGCACAGTTGGTAAGCATCATGCACACACCTAGCCTATTTAATAGGTGCACGTATATAATTCAGCTTTGTTCATGCGTTAATAATTCTGTGTTGTTTTTCATTTTGTATCTGTTTTTAATTTACATATCTAATTTAGAGGCTGTGACATCAGGCGGGCCTTACCTGCTGGTCTTTAAATCAGGAACTGACATAAGACGCCTCTATAGTACCCGTAGTAGCGCTTGTAGCATGAAACGGTTACCGTAGTCCGAGATATTTGCTCCCCCTCCCTGCACTCTATGTAACCTATATTTGCACATTAAAGACGACTATTCGTCCACTAGTGAGTTGCTGTTTTCTTTCTTTCTTTCTCGATGGATTTGTTACGTGGACTCCCTATTTAGCAAGCATTCCCAGTTGGAACGTCCGTGCGGCGCAGGTGCATTGTACCCATAATTGGAGTTGTGGCTAATATTGAAGTTGCGTTGTTGCTCAGTCAACTCTCCTCTATACTATTTCACATGACAGTATTAGGCTGCTTTCACATCAGCGGTAAACGCTGATCGCGTCAGTTGTGGTGAAAAAAACGCAACTGTCGCGATTACCGCATAACAGCCGTGATCGCGGCATGCCATGGATTTTTCACGGCCGCACCTGCCGCAAGTGCCGAAACCGCACTTGCCGCACCTGCCTCACACTTACCGCAAGCCCCATAGACATTGTAATTTTTTTCACCGCAACTGCCGCGATCAGCATTTACCGCTGATGTGAAAGCAGCCTTAGATCAAACAGGGATGCTTAGCAATATACTAGGAATTTGCAGGGACAGATTGTCATAGCTTAGGGGGCGTAAAGTAGCTGTCAGGTTCCCTTTAAGTCAGTCTTCAATGGAATAGCCCTGCTATAGAATTCGTTTCATCTTAAGAAAATCAAGTTTTACTCTTGACCTATTCCAAGTATTATGAGGATTTGTTGCTAGGTGACTAATGCTACTAGATATGGGATAAAACATGTTTCAAGAGTGGCTGTTATACATTATTTAAAGGGAACCAACCAGCAGGCTTTTGCCCTATAAAATAAAGGTATTGCCATAATGGCGCTAGGATGCTGTTTAAAATGATATCTTTAGTTGAAAAATCCGAGGTTTGATTTCAGAATAATCCTTGTTCAAATCTTCAGAAATGACATCATTGATGTAGAGGCTTGAGAAACACAGGGACTTTGTGGGTCAGGTCCCTGGAATTATTCCTCCTCCTGCCTTGCTCCTTTTTTAATTTAAATTACGCACAACTACCACTGCCGCTGTTGGTGGCACGAGTGCATTTCCATTGTGATTTTGTCTTCAATAAAATGGTGCCGGAATCAGTGCATGCGCTTACTATGATCTCTGACGCCATTTTATTGAAGACATTCTGGAGATGATTATAAGCGACATCGGTGCAAAATTCAATCTGTGCATGCGTCGCTTACCCTCATGTTCATCTCCCCAGTGTCTTCAACAAAATGGTGCCGGAGATCGCGAAACGTACATGCACTGATTCTGGCACCATTATATTGAAGACAACGTCATAATAGCAATGCGCAACAGCGGTAAAGGTGATGGCAGCTTTAATTTATATTAAGAAAAGGAGGCAAGGCCGGAGGAGGCATGATTACAGGGACCCAACCCACAAATTCTCTCCATGATGTTCGAGCCACTGCACCACTTAAATCATTTCTGAAGATTTGAGCAAGGTTTATTTTGTAATCAAGCCTCAGATTTTTCAGCTTAACGTGTCATTTTAATCAACAACCTAGCACCTTAAAGGGGTTGTCCGGGCTTTTGCTATAATTCATATGTGTATCTAGGCTGCAAAATGTTGACAGTTTTTAATATACATGCTGTCAAAATTTTACGGGATTACCTCGATATCACATATTTGCGGCAGCCAGGGAACGTCCAGGGGGCCTGTTTGTATTGGAGCCTGCATGAAAATGGGTCTTTTCCTCCCAATCTCCTACAAACACGCCCCTCCCCCACTCTATACTATGTCCAGCAAACACCAGGATCCAACAGCCTGCACCAGCCCCTAATCCTAGCACCCACCCCCATTGTACACAGCGGTCCGCTGCTCCACTGACACACTGTGTCAAATCTGCTTCTGTGAAGGCAATTCGGCACAGTGTGTCAGTGCAGGAGGGACCTCTGCATGTTTGTGCACTCACCCTGTGCAGGAGAGCGAAGGTCCACAGCCTGGGACGCTGTCTCTGGGAGCTCAATCCTTTTCTCTCCATAACTCCAGTATCATAGAGCACAGAGCCAGTGGAACAGCATAGAGAGGACCGCTCCACTGGCTCTGTGCTCTATGGTACTGGAGGTATGGAAATAGAAGCATTGGACTCCCCTGCACAGAGTCCCAGGCTTTGGACCTTGGCTATCCTAAACAGAGACCACAGAGTACACATACATGCAGTGGTCCATCCTGCACTGGCACAGTGTGCTGAATCACCTTCACAGCAGCGGATTCGGCACAGTGTGTCAGTCGAGCAGGAGTCGCTGTGTATGTGGTGCCCCACTGGTCGGTGTGCCGCGGAGGGGTACTGCACCCAGACCAGCGTGTGTAGTATCCATGTGACCAGGGAATTGGAATGTTCACTTGAGGACCTCACCACACGCATTCACAAGCCTAGAGCCAGGGGATCAATTGGTTAACCCGTTGCTAAGGGGACTGCTACCGGTGGATGGAGTTAGGTGGGTAGTGAAGAGCGGGAAAAAGTTAGTGAGTGCAAGAAAGGAGAGAGAAGAAGTGGGACCCTGCGAGTGGTGCAGAGGGAGGGCACCTAATGGACGGTGACCCAGACTGAAGGGGATCCTCAGGTGTCAGCTAACACCCTAATCTGGTCCGGAAGTGTACCGGGCTGGTGAGAAGGACCCAGTCCACCAATGGAGGACCGGCTCTGGGAGTGGTGCAGGAGTTCAGCCCTGAGCCGCCAAGCTGGTAAACACGAGCAACCTAAAGGAAGTCGTGCCCTGCATATATCCCCAAAAGGCCCCCGTATAAGGTTATGAGCCCCTCAGTTAAGGGATAACTCTAGTACAACCCGTGGGGACCGACGAAGGGCTCTGTGCAAGGAAAGAAGTGCTAGGAAGGACAGGAGTAACAGCGCAGTGTGAGGATAAAGGGAAGATCCTGAAGGAACATCACTGAGGGCTTTAAAGAGACATTCCATCCTCTGGTGACTACCCAGACCAGCTACCCGTGACTGTATACCTGTAAGCTGCCTGAAGGTTACCAGTAAACCAGTGCAGAGCCTAAGCTGATCGCTGATAGTTGGTACATGTCAAACACAGCAACATTGATTAGGAGGTCGCTGCAACGTCTCAAGTTGCATCGTTAACGATGTTGCTATGTGTAAATCCAGCTTAATAACAGACTCCATTTAACCTTTTCCTCCTTAAAGTAATACACATATTACTCGACTCAAACATAAAATAAATTATAGTGATCAAGATACATCTAGTCCAGTCATTGCTTGTAGAACTACAATGTTAAGCCATGTTCACATTGTGCACTTTTGATCCGTTTTTTTCTCTTTTCAGTTTTTCAAGAAAATGCATCATAAACATACCATGCATTTTGGCTGCTTTTTTCTGGTGCGTTTTTTAAGCCCATAGACAATGGTTTCAATGGAAAAAGTGGATCAGAAAAATGCAGTAATAATTGACATAATCATTCTTTTTATGGATCCCTTTTCCACCCAAAAAACGAATTAGGTTTAAAAGGCACAGACTGAACAGCAAAACTTGAAATCCCATTGACTTTGCTGGGATTCCATTTAAGTGATACGTTCACTGCATATTCACTGCAAAAACAGATATAAAAAAGGATCAAAAACGCAGTGTGAACAGAGCCTTAGCTAGGGAAGGAGCTATAAGAGGAATAGAGGTAACAATCACTGGTACTAGTACTTTAGATGGCACATTGGTAATTGAGGCAGTGTTACAGATTTTGAATTAGGACTCCAGAACGTGGTGCTAATCTGTATTGTCACTGGTTCACCATGAGTTCATATCTTCCTATCTACCGAACCTCAGTGTTCGCAATGATGCATTGTGTATGGGAGACTAAAGCATTTTATTTCTAAAAACTGCCGATATTGGCCACTGTGGCAGCTGTAGGTTCTCAGAGCGTAAGGTAATTTATTAATGCCTTTTAGGAGCGTATAACAGATGGCACAAAGAAATAACATGTTCTTAATCCCTTTGTTTCTTAGAGAGTCCAGTGTTTGGCTACATTTATTTGCACTGCCATTTTCTCCATCTGCTTCATCGTATGGTAGTACTAGATGATCTTGGTGGTCAGCAGCTGTTTTCGCTCAGTGTGCCAAGCTTCCGCAAGAGTCACAGCAAAGCAAGAAACAGAAGCGTCTGTCACTTGACATGATGCAAATATATCATAGAAAAACATTACAACCTAGTGTCAACGTGAAGACAGTTTGTTAAGAGGTGTCAAAAAGTATTTTAGTGGTCTGACACCTTAATGACACTACTATTATTGAATCCTAAGTAAAGGCAATATCAATTTGTCACATATCGAGTTTGGAATTAATTAACTGCTATCAGCTTTAAAAAATGATGAGAACACGCCAGAAACAGAGACAGTAAAAGTTAAGGAAAAAGATTTCAAGGAAAAATGCAATGAGCTTTGAGAGTTTATTTCTTTAATTTCGAAACAAGAATGAATGCCTAACTTTGACCTTTTTGCTATAGTTTAGTCTATATGTATTTGTACAGTCCATAAAAAAGTGAAAGCTTAAAGCTTTTTACTCCTTTTTTTCTAATTATGCCATTGTAATTCCACTTTCACATTCAAGCTATACCAAAAGCTGCTATTGCCAAAAAACCTTGAGAAATCCCAAAAGTAGATCTACTGCAACCAATAGGAACCCTGGTTGAGAAACTCATTCATATATGTTACATTTAGAGTTGTTTGAATCTTTTGAAATCCTAATTTGCCAGATTCGGGGAATTTTCTCCAAAATTTGGTATGTAATGAATGAAACTACCCCCAACTAAAATTGCCCTTAAAAACATGTAACACCCTGAGGTCTACAAGGAATGATTAATCCTTTTAATGCAAACACAGCCTTAGCAATGTCAAAGTGACCTCACCGAAGAAGTGGACGTTAACCTGATACTAACCAACAGCCCATTTAATAATTCAATGCACTCACAGGTTATTCATGTTTTTGCAAATAAAAGAAACAATGTAAATGTGATCCTTCTTACACATGAAAGGCTTTCTCTGAGAAAAATGTAAGGAATTAATAAATAGTCATATTTAAAGGCTTGTCAGAAAGTGACTATGACTTTGAGGAGCTACCTAAAGGTGGCGCTGGAGTTCATCCACTTCCTTACTAAAGTGCAAATTTGCATATTTCCTAGAGGAGGGATGTGGCTGCAATCTCCTCACCTACTTAGGGCCCTTTCACATCAGCTTTTTTT
>JARQOC010000004.1:145717462-145759462 GCA_033576535.1 Allobates femoralis
AATATTTTCACTTTTGCAAGGCAACAAGCCAACGTGTGAAAATTTTAGGGTCCAACAAGGACAACTGTTTGTGGGGCCATGTTTGGCCAGGATACAATGCATCCCTCAAATTCATGGGTGTGAACCATGGTGTGGGTGTAGGTCCGCCAGCATTTGAGCCAGGCGGCCAAGGTCCTGCAGGCCACGCTGTAGAGCCGTGGTCAAACGGGCCACAAATGCCTGATGGGCCTGGATGAATTCCTCCATGGTAGGGGCACCTGTATTGGGAGTAAACACAAACTTTAGTACACACTCGTCACTGCTGATGGTTAGTCATGACTGGCCGCAACCATCCACTTACCCTGTTCCTCCAAATCCAGTTCACCATCAGACGGGGAGGGAGATGGGGTCAAGCTCCATCCATATGAGCCCGCACGTTCACCATCTGGAAAAAGGGAGAACCAACATGGTTTACTTTGTTTACATAAATTGTTTGGCCCCAGATGAAATTGAAGCAACAGTGTGCAGGGTGTCTGTGGCAACATAACACACTTACCACCATAGTCACTGTGTGGGGACATGGTCACCCCAGGACTCGCCACTGAGCTGGAGACAGTGGGAGGTGGTGTTACTCCCGGGCTGGGGCTCCGTGGCCACATTATGTGGTTCAGGGGTAACAGTGGTCCTGGGCTACGGGGCAAAGACTCCTCTGGCCCGCCAGGTACTTGCTGCTCCTCGCCCTCCTGTGGGGAGTTGATGTGTTCCTCCAGCAGCCAGGCAGATGGGGACAGCTGGTCACACTCCAGCGGGCTGCCAGGTGCGGACTGGTCCTCCACGTCCTCTGTCCCGGTGGGTGACGGGACGTCTGGCTCCTGAGGCCCGGGGGAAGGTGTTGACCCTGGGGACAAGGGTGCCACTTGAGGCTGATGTGGTGGGGTTCTTGATGGGCCACCTGGGGGTGGGGCATGGGGCCCTTCTTCTGATGAGGATTCAGCATCTAGTTTGAAATTTGAACATAAAAGACGTAATAAGATCATGCCTACACATTGTTGTCCTACAAAGAGCTTGTGTGGGTATGTATTTGACGGCTATGGCTGGGGTCACACACACACAGATATGTGGCCAGATATTGTTGACAGATCTCTGGTTGCAGTGAAAGCATGGACACATTGTTCCATTTTGAGGCTCTCTCCAAATGTCAACATGTGACCATGATTTGACTGCAAACAGAGATGTGCAAACAATATGTGGGCAGATATCTGTGTGTGTGACCCCAGCCTTACTTAGCATCAACCAGGTGATGCTGGATGCATACACTCATGTTGTATGCATGGACTGTGCGTGTGAGACATTTTTAGGCCTGACTGGATGAGCACAACACTGTGAAGATGTGTTTGATTGTGTAGGCCACACTGTCCCTTGTCATATGTTTCCATCATTTTTTGTGTATTGTGGGACATGCACATGTGGCGGTGTGTGTTTTGGGGCAACAATTACTCACCACGCAGCCTGGCAATCCTGGCACGGATGTCCAGTATGCGACCTGGGCACTTGTGCTTCAAGTCAGCGATCTTTTTTTGGATCGCTTTTACTGTCCTCTGTACCCCCAGTTGGCAGAGCAGGGCCCGCTGGATCCGCCGCACGGTGCACCGATTGCGCAGCCTGGGGTGGCGGTGGTGATGGTGGCCCCAATAGTCCCGACGGTCACAATGATCAATGAGGATGATCAGCTCCGCCATCCCCCATGTTGCGGCGCGGTGCACGGCTGCCATGACTGCTATGGTGTGTGCAGAGGCGGGGCTGGCACCTTGCAGGCAGAGTGAAAATGAAACCAACGTCATGACGTCATTACGACCGCTGCGGGGGTGACGCACCTTTATAAGTAGCCCAACACGCAGTGACTCGGCCGACACACTTATGCGGCCCCTACTGCAGAAGACCCACAGTGCAGTCCGTACAACACGGCTCTGATCTGTCTACTGGGTAATCTCCTCCGATGTGGTATGGGATTGTGTGCATCTGTGTGCGCGCTGCGCGCACTGCCAGACCCGGAACACTTCTACGGCAGCTGCTGTGCAATAAGCCAGAGCGGTACGTAACACACACTTGTGCGCTGTGTCCCGCATTATTCGTTTTCATGTTGATAGGATGTGCACACTGTATGTAGATCATGGGCCATTTATGATTTTACGTTCAAGTGTGTGTCCGCGTAATTGTACTACTATCTGATCGTGCATACGGCGCGTATGTGTAGTGCTGAAGGGACAGCTCATCCAAGATGGAGGGCTGTGAGGCAAGGGCCAATCGTAACGCAGCATCTTCCACCAATGATCGCTGAAGGGGCGCGGTATCACGCAGCATGGGTGACGCCTTAGCCACATTGCAGCTACATCGCCGGGTGTCCAGAGTTCCCTTCTGTAGCTTCTTTACACGCCGATACAGCTCGCTACAATCGGCGATGTTGCCATATGTTTATGGGCAGTGCACGGATACAGAGGTATCTGTAGCCGGCTGTGTCGTCCCGTCTTCAGACGCCGCTACTACGGGCAATATTGGCTCGACAAGCTACATTTGTAGCCTGTAGCGGGTTGTATCCATCCTGTTGTGGCGGCGTGTAAAGGTACCAAAAGTGTTAGGTAGGTACTAAACATGTATAGTTGTACACTGAGATTGATGGTGCACAATGCTGAGCTTAGTGAATATAATGCTGAGCTCAGTGACTAGCTAAATTGATGATCCATACTTTTGATGTGACACCACTGCTCTATCCCGACAATCATGGAGCTTAGTGGATTGTCTGCTGAGCTTAGTATCGCGTGCTGTCACCCTCAGTGTGTGAGCACTGAGCTCAGTGATTGGTTCGAGTGGTGATATCTACACTGTTGATGTGATTTCACTGTTCTAGCTAGACGATCGCTGAGTTTAGCGGCTCATGCACTGAGGTTGATGGTACACAATGCTGAGGTCAGTGAATGTGCCGCTGAGCTCAGTGACTAGCTAGAGTCATTATAATGAAGTCTGTGCATGATCTACTGAGCTCAGTGATTGTCTGGCTAGAGCCAGACTCTAGCTAGTCATTGAGCTCAGTGGCACATTCACTGACCTCAGCATTGTGTACTTATCGCATAGTGTCAACCTCAGTGCATGAGCACTGAGCTCATTGACTGGGTAAAGCAGTGATCTACACTGTTGATGTGACATCACCACTCTAGCAAAGGCAATCACTGAGCTCAGCGGATCATGTGCTGAGGATGATGCCACACAATGCTCAGTCAATGTGCCTCTTAGCTTAGTGACTAGCTAAGGTGTTGATCCATACTTTTAATGTTATGTTACTGCTCTACCCACAAAATCACTGAGCTCAGTAGCTCATGCACTGAGTTCAGCATCACATGCTGTCAACCTCAATGTGTGAGGACTGAGCTCATTGACTAGCTAGAGTGGTGATGTGCTCTGACATAAAGTCACTGCTGTAGATAAAACACAGGGACCATAGCAGTGATGGCGAGTTGGCGCTGGACCCAGAGAGGGTTACTGAGCACCTGATCAGTTTGTTATTTTATGTACCGTACTTTCCTGTAAGTGGATAATCTATTTAAAAATTGAATTTTTTTCAATTCTTGAAGCTCTGTAAACAAGGATCACAGTTGAATATCCCCCTGTTCCAATTTTGTTTGTATTAAAAAGCTCAAAAGAGACTTAATACATTGCTATGAGACCTTAGAGTTACACGCGCCTTTTTCTGGGCAATTAAAGGCTTTTCTTTATTAAGATGTGACACAAATTTATTCATCGCAAGTCAAATTTTTGGGGAAGATTAATTGAAGCAGGCATCTTAGAATTTCAAAAGATTTGCTCATCTCTAGTAAGAAGTAAATAAATGTCTGAAATGTTGCAGCAGAAGCTTTGAATTTTCTTGCAAAACGTATTACCGTATGTTTTTTCCCGTGACACATTTATGTCTTCTAATTTTGTTTTCCATTTAAATGGTAAATCTAATATTGGCTTTAAAAATGCTCTTGGCATGTGTTTGAGATTGTGCACCTATGTATCTGACCAATGTAATACTACAGTAATTCTTAGGCCTCACTTTCATCTTCTATGTATGAGTGCATCTCAATTAATTGGAATATCATCAAAAAATTAATTTATTTCAATAATTCAATACATAAAGTGATAAACGCATATATTATATAGTCATTACAAACAGAGTGATCTATTTAAAGTGTTTATTTCAGTTAATGTTGATGATTATGGCTTACAGCCAATGAAAACCCAAAGGTCATTATCTCAGAAAATTAAAGTAATGGTCTGAAAGATAAAATATTACCTAAATAGGTATTAGAGGCTTCACCTTGTGTGGTTGTGATAGTCACAAAGAAGTGACAAAGAAGGTGTACAGTTGTGGCCAAAAGTATTGACACCCCTGCAATTCTGTCAGATAATACTCAGTTTCTTCCTGAAAATGATTGCAATCACAAATTCTTTGGTATTATTATCTTCATTTAATTTGTATTCAATTAAAAAACACAAAAAGAATTGTCTTAAAACCAAATTGGATATAATTCCACACCAAACATAAAAAAGGGGGTGGACAAAAGTATTGTCACTGTTAGAAAAATCATGTGATGCTTCTCTAATTTGTGTAATTAACAGCACCTGTAACTTACCTGTGGCACCTAACAGGTGTTGGCAATAACTAAATCACACTTGCAGCCAGTTGACATGGATTAAAGTTGACTCAACCTCTGTCCTGTGTCCTTGTGTGTTCCACATTGAGCATGGAGAAAAGAAAGAAGACCAAAGAACTGTCTGAGGACTTGAGAAACCAAATTGTGAGGAAGCATGAGCAATCTCAAGGCTACAAGTCCATCTCCAAAGAGCTGAATGTTCCTGTGTCTACCGTGCGCAGTGTCATCAAGAAGTTTAAAGCCCACGGCACTGTGGCTAACCTCCGTAGATGTGGACGGAAAAGAAAAATTGACGCACGATTTCAATGCAAGATTGTGCGGATGGTGGATAAAGAACCTCGACTAACATCCAAACAAGTTCAAGCTGCCCTGCAGTCCGAGGGCACAACAGTGTCAACCCGTACTATCCGTCGGCGTCTGAATGAAAAGGGACTGTATGGTAGGATACCCAGGAAGACTCCACTTCTTACCCCGAGACATAAAAAAGCCAGGCTGGAGTTTGCCAAAACTTACCTGAGAAAGCCTAAAACGTTTTTGAAGAATGTTCTTTGATCAGATGAGACAAAAGTAGAGCTTTTTGGGCAAAGGCATCAACATAGAGTTTACAGGAGAAAAAAAGAGGCATTCAAAGAAAAGAACACAGTCCCTACAGTCAAACATGGCGGAGGTTCCCTGATGTTTTGGGGTTGCTTTGCTGCCTCTGGCACTGGGCTGCTTGACCGTGTGCATGGCATTATGAAGTCTGAAGACTACCAACAAATTTTGCAGCATAATGTAGGGCCCAGTGTGAGAAAGCTGGGTCTCCCTTAGAGGTCATGGGTCTTCCAGCAGGACAATGACCCAAAACACACTTCAAAAAGCACTAGAAAATGGTTTGAGAGAAAGCACAGGAGACTTCTAAGGTGGCCAGCAAAGAGTCCAGACCTGAATCTCATAGAACACCTGTGGAGAGATCTAAAAATGGCAGTTTGGAGAAGGCACCCTTCAAATATCAGAGACCTGGAGCAGTTTGCCAAAGAAGAAAGGTCTAAAATTCCAGCAGATCATTGTAAGAAACTCATTGATGGTTACCGGAAGCGGTTAATCGCAGTTATTTTGGCTAAAGGTTGTGCAACCAAGTATTAGGCTGAGGGTGCCAATACTTTTGTCTGGCTCATTTTTGGAGTTTTGTGTGAAATGATCAATGTTTTGCTTTTTGCTTCATTCTCTTTTGTGTTTTTTCATTGAAGACAAATTATTAAATGAAAATAATAATACCAAAGAATTTGTGATTGCAATCATTTTCAGGAAGAAACGGATTATTATCTGACAGAATTGCAGGGGTGTCAATACTTTTGGCCACAACTGTATATACGTTTTCATTGGTAACCAGCGAGGTATGAAAGGAGCTCAGCTCCAATCCTCTTCCTCCATCCAGTTGGTCACGCACCCTATTTTTTTTTTTACTTCTGCATAAATGATGTTTATATAGGCCACTTCACACACACAGATATCTGAGTCCAATATCTGAAGAGATCTCTGGTTGCAGTGAATCATGGATACATTGCTCCATTTTGTGGCTGTGTACAACATGGAGCAATGTATCCATGATTTCACTGCAACCAGAGATCTGTTCAGATATTGGACTCAGATATCTGTGTGTGTGAAGTGGCCTTATCGTGCATAATAATGGAGCAGATGATGATGACAATGATGTTCGTATCATGCATGATAATAGATCAGATGATGATGACGTCCACTCTATATAGTTTCATTGGTAACCAGCAGGGTATGTAAGGAGCTCAGCTCCGATCCTCTTCCTGAATTCAGTTGGTCACACACTTCATTTGTTTTTTTACTTCTGCATAAATGATGTTCGTATCATGCATGATAATAGAGCAGATGAAGATGACGATGATGTTCGTATCATGCATGATAATGGAGCAGATGATAATGATGATAAGTCCACTCTATACGGTTTCATTGGTAATCAGCAGGGTGTGTCAGGAGCTCAGCTCCAATTCTCCTCCTCCATCCAGTTGGTCACATATCCCTTTTTTTTTTTGTTTTTTACTTCTGCATAAATTATGTTCATATTATGCATGATGATTCTGTGAGCCGATGATGATGACGATAAGTACACTCTATATGGTTTTGTTGGTAATCAGCGGGGTGTGTCAGGATCTCTGCTCCAATTTTCTTCCTCCATCCAGGTGGTCACACACTCCATTTTTTTTCACTTCTGCATAAATGATGTTCGTATCATGCATGATAATGGAGCAGATGATGATGACAATGATGTTCGTATCATGCATGATAAAGGAGCTGATGATGATGATAAGTCCACTCTATGCGATTTTGTTGGTAATCAGCGAAGTGTGTCAGGAGCTCAGCACCAATCCTCTTCCTCCATCCAGTAGGTCACACACCATATTTTATTTTATTTTTTTTACTTCTGCATAAATGATGTTCATATCATGCATGATAATGGAGCAGATGATGATGACAATGATGTTTGTATCATAAATGATAAAGGAGCAGATGATGATGATGATAAGTCCACTCTTTATGGTTTTGTTGGTAATCAGCGGGGTGTGTTAGGAGCTCAGCTCCAATCCTCTTCCTTAATCCAGTTGGTCACACACCTCATTTTTTTTTTACTTCTGCATAAATGATGTTCGTATCATGCATGATAATGGAGCAGATGATGATGACGATGATGATCGTATCATACATGATAAAGGAGGAGATGAAGATGAAGATAAGTCTACTCTGTACAGTTTTGTTGGTAATCAGCGGGGTGTGTCAGGAGCTCAGCTTCAATCCTCTACCTCCAACGAGATGGTCACACACACCCTTTTTTTTTCACTTTTGCATGAATAATGTGACAAATTACTTTTGCATGAATCATACATGATAATGGAGCAGATGATGATGACGATGAGTCTGCTTTTCTTGCAGGTGTAGACTCTTCATTCTGTCTCTCATGTCTTTTAGATGGAATAAGTATAATTTTTGCATAGTCCGGTAATGTAGATGAAGTTGTAGCCTCTTCATTCTGTCTCTCTTTGTCTTTTACATGGAATAAGCAAAATTTTGGCATAGTCCGGTAATGTAGATCAGAGGTCCCCAACTCCAGGCCTTAAGCCCCACCAACAGTGCATGTTTTCAGGATTTCCTTGGCATTTGACAGTTGGAATCACCACCTGTGCAGGAGATTGAATTACCAACTGTCAAATTTCTAAGGAAATAATGAAAACCTGGACCATTGGTGGGCCTTGAGGACTGGAGTTGGGGACCTCTGATGTAGATGAAGGTGTAGCCTCTTCTTTCTCCGTGTAAATCCTACGGAGATGAAGGTGTAGCCTCTTCATTCTGTCTCTCTTTGTCTTTTAGATGGAATAAGTATAATTTTGGCATAGTCCGGTAATGTAGAAGAAGGTGTAGCCTCTTCTTTCTCCATGTAAATCCTACAGAGATGAAGGTGTAGCCCAGGGATGGCGAACTGCAGGCCTCGAGTGCCGCACACAGTCCAGGTTTTCAGGATTTCCATTGCATTTGACAGTTGGCAATCAAATTACCAACTGTCAAACTCTAAGGAAATCCTGAAAACCTGCACTGTGTGCGGCACTCGAGGCCTGCAGTTCGCCATCACTGGTGTAGCCTCTTCATTCTATCTCTCTTTGTCTTTCAGATGGAATAAGTATTATTTTGGCATAGTCAGGTAATGTAGATGAAGGTGTAGCCTCTTCTTTCTCCATGTAAATCCTACGGAGATGAAGGTGTAGCCTCTTCATGTCTCTCTTTGTCTTGTAGATGAAATAAGTATAAGTTTGGCATAGTCCGGTAGTAAGGAAAATCCAGTATAATTGTCCAGTCCTATAAATGTAAGTCTTCATTCCCAGGTGTTTCCAGAATGGGTCTGATCTTGATCAGCCTAATAGGACTGTAAGAAAAGAAATATACAGATCTGAGGATCAGTTCCTCGCATATATACTTTATGCTTGGGGGGTTAATCTAATGATAAGTACAGATGAGCTGATACATTTTTGGGTACCCTGGGTCCACTAGCCACATGCTCATCGGATGGTGGCCCAACAATCTGCATCATGCCTGCTGAAGTCCTCAGTGATTCTTCTGATTTTTGGGCCCGGTGTGATATCATCGTTGTCGGGCACCCATGAGTCACACCAGTCCTATTAATCAGAAGAGGTGTCAGAGGCCGACAGGAGTGGGCAGTTTACAGGGCTCTTGTCTGATGGCTATGGACCAATGACATGATGGCTAGCCCAGGTTCCAGTGAATTGATTTGCTCCTCTGTATTGATAATGTTGACAGTGATTGTGTGTTACTGGGCACTATGAATGTCCCTATATGTTATACTTACATCATTGTAAAATCAGAATGGTGGCTTGGCTCTTCCGGCCTCCACGTCACTCCAGTTTACAGATTTGAAGAACGTATGCTGTTGAATCTTTAATGCTGTCACCTAATGTTTAAATTGATTTTTGCAGAGAAGCTGAAAAATTAATTAAACAATTGGTCATTATATTTTACATTAGTAATAGGTTATTATACAACATCTATGGACTGTCCACATCTTATCTTCTATCTCTGCTTATAAATCACCATCATCTTCTTCATTTGATCCTACTCACCCCTTGTATAAGTTGATGGCCTCAGAGCAGATCCTGGGTTGTCGATCAGCAGAGCCTCGTGGTAGTCTTCTATTGTGCCGAAATTGTAGAATGGTATTTTGCCCACAAACATCACGAACAGAATGACACCGAACGAAAAACAATCAGCCTGTTTACTATAGCCATCACCATTCATTATCTGTGGGAAGAGAAGACATGGGATGAGGTGAATATACCAGGGAGGGAATTTATACACAGAGGCTATGAGCACTGGTCTGTGATTAGATATGGTCAATATGGTATAATGGTGTGCACACCGCGTAGGTGGTGAGTGGAGGTGCCAACTAACAGGATTTCTTCAATCCCAGTAAATACAAATATGGATACAAAGTTGCACACTCCTTTAGATGTTTTTGATGCAAGGTTTATTATGAACAGTTAATGGCCACAGATGTCAACGCGTTTCGGCTTTAACCAAAGCCTTGATCACGACAATTGGCTATGAAACAAAACAAATAAAAGTGTATAAATATTTACAAACATATGGTGTCACCTGTGCTGTAGAGAGCACAGGAAAAAGGCAATTTACATATTTACATAGGTCAACGATACTGTTGAGGACAGCAAGAATCAGACTATACCCTCTCCCCCACCGAGTATAGGGTACTAAATAAAGGCCTATCTTTTTGTCCAACACCTAGATGGGACTCATTCACCCTACAGAAAGATCTACAGAATTTCTACAGAACGATTAGACTAAAAACTCATTTCGGGTTATTAGAAAACAGACCAATCCTGAACATACAAAGAGCCACCAACGACCCAATGAACATAACATCCTTGGGTCTGAGAAATAAGAGTTCATTCATGCCGCCCAAGACCAACCATGCAACTGAGACACTAATCTCCCTAATACAGAGAGATGTTGATTCCCATATTCACGACCATCAACTAGGATTATTCAAAACCAAAAATAATATAACATCTGAGGAAACCCAAGCCCTTACTGCCCTACAGCACAATAAAGCAATTACTATAAAACCAGCCGACAAGGGTAATTCTATAGTAATCATGAACAAAAGAGACTACAAAATGGAGATTGAGAGACAGTTGAGCGACACCACCACTTACAATAGAATAAACACAGACCCACTATATTCAATTCAGAGGAAAATAGATTCCACACTGACCAAGCATCTCCATATGGGTACTATAGATGCCAAAACAAAGACTTTTCTAACTAATTCCAACCCCATCACTCCAGTCATATACATCCTGCCAAAAATTCATAAAAATTTCACCAATCCACCGGGGCGACCAATTGTAGCCTCAACTGATTCCATACTAGCTCCATTATCTGTGTATTTAGAGAAAATCCTTACACCATTAGCGAGAAAAATGGATTCCTTTGTACTAGACACGAATGACTTTCTATCAAAAATTCGCCAACTAAACTCAATCCCTCCTGGTAGCCTTTTGGCTACCATGGATGTAAACAGCCTCTATACCTCGATCGATCATGACAAGGGTATGGAGGCCACCCAGAGAGCCCTTGAAACTACAAGTACCCTTACTCCAAATTCCATCGAACTTTGCCTAGACCTATTGAATCTGGTCCTGAGGGAAAACTATTTCTTGTATGGTGACGACTTCTATGTCCAGAAACGGGGGACCGCTATGGGCTCAAATGTCGCACCGGCGTATGCAAATCTATACATGCATGATTTTGAAACCCAGTACATATACCCAAATTCTCTCTTCCAGAACCACGCCTTGATATGGCTAAGATATATCGATGATATATTTTGTATCTGGCATGGTAATCAAACTTCACTTGACTCATTTTTTACTGAAATTAACACAATAAGACAGGAACTCTCTTTCACTATGACATCCAGCGACACCGAAGTGAGTTTCCTTGATACTAAAATTTTCAAAAAAAGTAACAACACATTAGGCTCTGACCTCTACCAAAAACCTACTGATAAGAACGGCCTCCTACTCTATAGTAGTTGTCACCCCTCCACCACCAAAAATAGTCTGCCTAGATCTCAATTTCAACGGGTGGCCCGTATTGTATCAGAGAAGGAGACCCTACCGGTTAGACTTGAGGAGATGAACAATAAATTCCTTGAACGCCAATACCCCAAGAAACTCCTTATGGAGGAAACTGACAAAATACTAAATCCACCAGAAACCTCTATCTCCATCAACAAACCGGAAAGAATCCCCTTTGTACATGGACACCACCCATCAATGCCAGTTGTATATAACATAATTAAACATCATTGGCCTCTTCTTCAAAGAGCATATCCCAACATGGAAGTATTCAGTACCCCACCACTCATGTGTAAACGACGTCCACCAAACCTCAAGGATAAAATAGTGAGAGCCGATATTGGGAGCTTGAAAACATTACCAAAACAAACATTCCTAGATACACCAAGGAGGGGAACCTTTCCATGTTTGAACTGTCCATCATGTTCCAATATAATCCGGGGTGAACACTTCACACACCCCCACACAGGCAAAACATATCCCATCAAAGGTTTTTACACTTGTAACTCCAACTTCGTTGTATATATAATCAAGTGTCCCTGTGGCCTCCTCTATGTAGGTGAGACTACCCAACATATCAAGGAAAGAATAGCTAGCCACAAGTCTACCATTAGATGTGAAAGGAATTGCTTACCCATACCACACCACTTCCATGAGGCTAATCACTCTATATCACAACTACGGTACCAGATCATCGAACAAGTAGAGAGACCCAGACGAGGTGGTGATCATGTCAAATTACTGAAGAGCAGGGAAAGTTTTTGGATCTACACACTGAAAACACTACATTCTCATGGGCTCAATAGAGAAATGGATTGGTTCTGTTAAAATAACCCACTAATGATCTTTCCTTTTTTTCTTCCAATTACTTTAGATATACTGAGAGATAAGGGTCGCCAAACCCTCTCACCTTCCCTTCCCCTAGTCGTTACACTGGAATGGTAGGATCCCAACTAGAGCCTGTACCGTATAGATATTAGTCTTGCTCCTAATGACCTAGATATCTGTTGCTGAGGGTTGGGACCCCCTGTGTCTCTTAACCTTTTTTCCCCCAATATAGGTTATAAATGAAGAATGTGACCGAAGAAGTTTGTGCCTTAAAAGTTTTAGGCACTATATACACATTGTTGCCTTCAACATAACAATGAAGCAGTGGTCCAGCTGACCTTGTTTTTAACAAGGGTTGTCTCCATCACAGTTTCCATTATACTAACTCACTTCTCTCCCGTTTTTCCTGAAGTGAAATAATAAATCTTATCATCTAGATCCATTTTTATTGGATCATAACCAATATGTATGCCATTACTCTGAGATATAATACATGAGAACAATATATCTACTATAAGATACTAAGCATGACGTCACAATATTGATAAAGTGTATGTCTTCTGTTCCTCTCAATGTCTTCACCCTTTGGGCCTTTTACATTCTTCCTAATACATCTAATATTTATCTTGTCTTCTTGTATAATATACCTCCTGTGGAATACTCCATAACACACCCTTCATTCATGCTTACAATCAGCCCCCCTTCACACCGATCTCCTGCTATAATTACTACTAGCAGCATTGTTTACACTGAAGCTGACAGACTGAGAACGGCTCCTCCCCTTCCCTCCCATGATGCATTGCACTCTCAACTACAAGCAGTCACTGGTTAGCATATACCTAACATGGCACTTCTGCCACACTTTGTCCGAGACACGCTACTGAGCATGTGCGGATTCCCCACTTCCTGTTTTCTGCTATAAATAGCAGCAACCGATAACACACTGTGCTCATTCCTACCAGGACTCTGACGGGGGCGGACCTATCACTGAAAGAAGGTATTTAACTATATAAAGACAGGCACTCTGTCCATTAATGCCCAACATGCACTTTGGGTAAAAAGCAGAAGGAACTTTTGTTTTGACAACGATTAGCTCTGCACATATATTATACAACCTATTTGACACATATATCTTTTTAGGCTAGGAGATATAATCAAACTATATAATCACATAATACTAATGATTTGTCAGCTTGGAGGGACTAACGCTACATGGTACTTTATTTAGCTCTAGTTGATCTTCTTGCCATAATAGTGACAGCTATGATATTGCTTTCCATAGGACCGTGCTGAAAAACGCCTATCCCCATTTGGGAATTATTGAAATAAAGCAAACCACCTTAATCGAGTGTTCGCCACCAAGGAAAGACGCCTCTTTCCAATCTTATCCTAGAACATTCCATGACCCACACCTGGTAACTCGGATACTTTTTCATACTACGACCCTATCTCTCTAACTAAATATGTCTAATTAAGTATATCTATATACACCTATTTATATTTAATTCCTCTCTAACCTATCTATACCTTCCTCCAATCGCTACTGACCAACTCTTTGGCACTCCCTAAACTAACTGCTCAGCTCCCCTATTACCTTCTATGTACTAATAACATCCTCTGGGACAGTAATACATTCTTGCTGTCCTCAACAGTATCGTTGACCTATGTAAATATGTAAATTGCCTTTTTCCTGTGCTCTCTACAGCACAGGTGAAACCATATGTTTGTAAATATTTATACACTTTTATTTGTTTTGTTTCATAGCCAATTGTCGTGATCAAGGCTTTGGTTAAAGCCGAAACGCGTTGACATCTGTGGCCATTAACTGTTCATAATAAACCTTGCATCAAAAACATCTAAAGGAGTGTGCAACTTTGTATCCATATTTGTGATTAGATATGAGCAGGACTCATAGGGATCAGAATAATACTGAGTCCTCCTATCGGCATTAATCAAACAGGGATGTTCCTCACCTCGGGAGCAATGTAGCCTTGACTGCCACAGCCACCTTGCAGGATTTCCCCCCTAGACACATCCATGGCTGATAATCCAAAATCTGAGATCTTGATGTGTCCGTTTTCGTCGATGAGGATATTCTCCGGCTTCAGGTCACTGTAGAGAGAAGAGCAGACATGGAGTGTGAGAATAACCATTAACAATGACTTTCTAAAGTAGATATGTAAAGAGAAAACAGAGCTGGAAGTGACAGATTTAGGAAGATGAACTCATTACTGATGTATCATGCCGTTTTCATGCAGAAACTGAATACCGCAGACCATCTCTGCCGCAAACCGCCTGTGGAGTAGAAAGTACAGAATGAATTGGTGGTTACATACACAATCATACAGAGAACATGAGGATCACACGGGGCCTATTTATGACTTCATCTTCTCCTGTTCATGCCCATTGTTTTAGAGCTACAATTTATTAGGATTCGACTATTGGAAATTTACCTTATTGTTTCTATGTCAAACGGCATCGACTTTAAAATATGGTGATGCAGGTCTCCTCCATCCATATATTCCATGGCGATTACATGTTCTAGAGTTGTTTCCATGTATCCCCACAGACCCAGGATGAAGCGGCTCCCAGGGTAAGCAGCCATACTGAGGATCTGTAGTTCAGTTTCGATGAACTCTTTTCTATGATTTTAACAGCCACCCATTCTTCATTGGCAGGGGGAGATGCCAAGTAGACCTGGAGAAAAATCACAAGAGATCAGATTAAATGTTGTCCTCTATTATAAGGATCGGTCTAATTCAGAGGTTGATAATTTAATTTTCCCAAGGGGCCACAAGAGAGCTGTTATGGAGGACCACTATGAAAATGGGGGGATCTGTTAATTTTGATGGTAAGACCTTAGAAGGTGTACCACCTCTCTGGGCGGCCCCTGCAGTGGATCACCTGAGAGTTGTCCGCTCATTTTTGGATCATGGCACCTCTGTGAACAACACAACCCTTACTAATTCTACTTCCTTAAGAGCTGCATGTTTTGATGGGAGTCTGGAGATTATTCTTAGAATTATTGTTTTTATTAATAATAATAAATGTTCATTTAATCACTTAATATTGCACAAAATGTAAGTCTGTGACTCGTTACACAGTATGATGGAGCCCACATCTTCATACAAACAGCATGATGTCCACCCTCCCCACCTCCCACAGAATGAAGCCCCCACACACTATGATGACCCCACTATTCCCCGTTCAAGTATTGACCAATAATTAAAAAAATTCCCCATTATCTCCGATGCAGTGTATTCTCTGTACACCGTGAGGACTAAGGCTCCAGCAGGCGTCGTCTAGTTTTGTCATTGTACCTGCATTGCTGAGGCTCAAATGCACAAGCCGACAGGTGGAGCAGGTGACTGACAACTTCCTATTCCAAAATTGTATTCCCGGCACCTGCATCCTGATGATGAGACACCAGGTGAGGAAGGCGGGGGGGGGGCAGCTGTGTGATGTGGTCCCACACTATCTCCAGCATTTTACCTGTCTTGGTCTATAGACAAGACAGGAACAGACTAAGGGCCCCTTTACACGCGGCTACATTTCTTGGGTGGCTACAGGTAACTTACTGGTTGCAGTGAAATCATGGAGACAAGGTTCTAACTTGTTGCTGTGCACAAATGGAATAATCTCTCCATGATTTCACTGCAACCAGTAAGTTACCTGTAGCCACCCTAGAAATGTAGCCGCGTGTAAAGGGGCCCTAAGAGCTAGATGTGCCAATCTCCAAAAATTGTCCACCAGTAAATAACTAAAGCCCTATGCAAGCAACATACAAGTGCATCTCAATGCACTAATTTATTTCAGTAATTCAATACATAAAGGCCCCTTTCACATCTATGCGTTTGTCCCCATTGATTTTAATGGAAACGCATGAAAAACGCATGCAAAAACACATGTAAAAACGCATGAGCGTTTGCAAAAATGCAAAACGCATGCGTTTTTGCAAACGCAGCCCAAAACGTTGTTTGCCCCGTTTTGAGCTGCGTTAGCAAAAACGCATGCGTTTTGAGTTTTTATAAACGCACATGCAATTTTACATGCGTGTCCATTAAAATCAATGGGGACAAAAACGCATGCGTTTTGATGCGTTTTTGCCGTAAAAACGCATGAAAACGCAAATGAAGCAAAACGCAGCAGACGCATAGATGTGAAAGGGGCCAAAGTGAAAACACATATATTATACAGAGTCATTACACACAGAGGGATCTATGTCATGTGTTTATTTATGCTAATGTTGATGATTATGGCTTACAGCCAATGAAAACCCAAAGGTCATTATCTCAGAAAATTAAAGTAGAGAGGATGAAGGGTTTGAGAGATAAAATATGACCTAAATAGATATCAGAGGCTTCACCTTGTGTGGTTGTCAGAGTCACAACCACTATAAAAGCAGATTACAGCTGCTGCAGTCCCCAGCGTGGTGCCTATAGAGTAGGAGGATGAAGGGTTAAACACCGCGCTGCCATATTTCATGAGACATCAAAGGGTGAATGTAATATTGATTTATCAGTCAACACGTTTCAGGACTCCCTAGCCAAATCAATATCATTTTGCCATATTTCAAGGCATTTCAGGGAGCCCTGAAATGCGTTGACTAATAAATCTATATTATGTGCACCTTTGATGTCTTGTGGAATACAGCAGCATTGTTTTTAACCTTTCATCCTCCCTACTTTAATTTTCTGAGATAATGACGTTTGGGTTTTCCTTGGCTGTGAGCCATAGGCATCTAAATTAACAGAAATAAACACTTGAAATAGATCACTCTGTGTGTAATGACTCTATATAATATATGTGTTTCACTTTATGTATTGAATTACTGAAATATATTAACTTTTTGATGATCTTCTAATTCATTGAGTTGCACTTGTGTAGAACCTAAACCGAGTGTTCCAAAAATGGAAAAAGCATAAAATTAGAATGTATCCAATAAGAAGAAGGAAAAGGTGAGGAATGCTCAATATTATCTATAAAGTAAACCATATCTCATTTCTCAGGGTTTAGGCTTTGTTTGCAGGTTGTTCTGTAATTTATGCTCTCTCCTTGTTTATCTTTGGTCATATATATGATCTAGATCCACAATGGTATAGATCTAAATGTGTGTGCCATTATGCACTTGTATGGACATTCGCTTATAGGGATATACACCATATGGATTTTTTGATCCCCTGTTGATTGATTTTCCCAACCATTTTTATTTTCATTGTAATTATTTAGCAATAAAGTTGATATATTTTCCTTTATTGTTAGTATTGATCGACCTCATTTTCTTCTTCCTATTGGGCATATTCAATATTTATACTGTTGTCCATTTTGGAATACTCAGTTTAGGATTTTTATTTTAAATGGCCGGACATTGCCCGCGAGCCGTATTGTCACTAAATTATCCCAATGATCATCACATATGAAAGCCCTGTAATGTATATCTATTTTTCTTGTGTATCTGGTGCTGCATACATTGGGGAGCACAGAAGGGGACAAATTCACACTTACCTTTCCGAAGGCTCCCTCTCCCAGGTCACAATGGTATGTAAGGGTGGAGAAGTCAATGGAATTCTCTGTTTCAACCAGTTCTTGCACATGATCGATATCTCCAAGGTGTTCTTATGGCATTATTTCAGTGCCCGGTTGCATCTCTCCACTTCGTCTGCGGAGATGACAATGGGATTCGATGTTTCGACCAGTTCTTGCTCAAGACGGATATCGCCAAGGTTGCTTTCTGATATTTCTTCAGTGCACAGTTGCATCTCTCCACTTCCATCTGTGGAGATGATAATGGGATTCGATGTTTCTACCAGTTCTTGCACAAGACGGATATTTCCAAGATCTTCTTCTGGCATTAATTCACTATTCGGTTGTATCTCTACACTTCCATCTGTGGAGATGATAATGGGATTTGATGTTTCTACCAGTTCTTGCACAGGACGGATATCTCCAAGGTCTTCTTCTGGAAATAATTCAGTATCCGGTTGCATCTCTCCACTTCCATCTGTGGACATGATAATGGGATTTGATGTTTTGACCAGTTCTTGCACAGGACGGATATTTCCAAGGTCTTCTTCTGGCATTAATTCAGTATTCGGTTGCATCTCTCCACTTCCATCTGTGGTGATGATAATGGGATTCGATGTTTCTACCAGTTCTTGCCCAGGACGGATATTTCCAAGGTCTTCTTCTGGCATTAATTCACTATTCGCTTGCATCTTTACACTTCCATCTGTGGAGATAATAATGGATTGTGATATTTCTACCAGTTTTTGCACGAGACAGATATCGCCAAGGTCGCTTTCTGGCATTTCTTCAGTGCCCAGTTGCATCTCTCCACTTCAACCTGTGGAAATGATAATGGAATTTGATGTTTCGACCAGTTCTTGTACTCAACGGATATCTCTAAGGTCTCTTTCTGGCATTTCTTTAGTGTACGGTTGCATCTCTCCACTTCCATCTGTGGAGATGATAATGGGATTCGATGTTTCGACCAGTTCTTGCACAAGACGGATATTTCCAAGGTCTTCTTCTGGCATTAATTCAGTATTCGATTGCATCTCTACACTTCCATCTGTGGAGATGATAATGGGATTTGATGTTTCTACCAGTTCTTGCATGTGACGGATATTTCCAAGGCCTCCTTCTGGCATTGATTCAGTATCTGGTTGCTTCTCTCCACTTCCATATGTGGAGATAATAATGGATTGTGATATTTCTACCAGTTTTTGCACGAGACAGATATCGCCAAGGTCGCTTTCTGGCATTTCTTCAGTGCCCAGTTGCATCTCTCCACTTCAACCTGTGGAAATGATAATGGAATTTGATGTTTCGACCAGTTCTTGTACTCAACGGATATATCTAAGGTCTCTTTCTGGCATTTCTTTAGTGTACGGTTGCATCTCTCCACTTCAATCTGAGGAAATGATAATGGGATTTGATGTTTTGACCAGTTCTTGCACACGACGGATATTTCCAAGGTCTTCTTCTGGCATTAATTCAGTATTCGATTGCATCTCTACACTTCCATCTGTGGAGATGATAATGGGATTTGATGTTTCTGCCAGTTCTTGCATGTGACGGATATTTCCAAGGCCTCCTTCTGGCATTGATTCAGTATCTGGTTGCTTCTCTCCACTTCCATATGTGGAGATGATAATGGATTTTGAAGTTTCTACCAGTTCTTGCACGAGACAGATATCGCCAAGGTCGCTTTGTGATATTTCTTCAGTGACCAGTTGCTTCTCTACACTTCCATCTGTGGAGATGATAATGGGATTCGATGGTTCTACTAGTTCTTGCACGGGATGGATATCTCCAAGGTCTTCTTCTGGTATTAATTCAGTATCCGGTTGCATCTCTCCACTTCCATCTGCTGAGATGATAATGGGATTTGATGTTTTGACCAGTTGTTGCACACGACAAATATTTCCAAGGTGTTCTTCTAGCCTTAATTCAGTATTCAGTTGCATCTCTACACTTCCATCTGTGGAGATAATAAAGGGATTTGATGTTTCGACCAGTTCTTGCACGGGACGGATGACTTCAAGGTCTCTTTCTGGCATTTCTTCAGTGTCCGGTGGCATCTCTCCATTTCCATCTGTGGAGATGATAATGGCATTTGATGTTTTGACCACTTCTTGCACGCGACGGATATTTCCAAGATCTTCTTCTGGCATTAATTCACTATTCGCTTGCATCTCTACACTTCCATCTGTGGAGATATAATAGATTTTGATGTTTCTACCAGTTCTTGCACAAGACGAATATCGCCAAGATCGCTTTCTGGCATCTCTTCAGTGTCCGCTGGCATCTCTCCACTTCCATCTGTGGAGATGATAATGGGATTTGATGTTTCTACCAGTTCTTGCACAGGACTGATATCTCCAAGGTCTTCTTCTGGAAATAATTCAGTATCCGGTTGCATCTCTCCACTTCCATCTGTGGAGATAATTGGATTTGATGTTTTGACCAGCTCTTGCACAGGATGGATATTTCCAAGGTCTTCTTCTGGCATTAATTCAGTATGTGGTTGCATCTCTACAATTCCATCTGTGGAGATGATAATGGATTTTGAAGTTTCTACCAGTTCTTGCACTAGACAGATATCGCCAAGGTCGCTTTCTGGCAATTCTTCAGTGTCCAGTTGCATCTCTCCACTTCTATCTGTGGAGATGATAATGGGATTTGATGTTTTGACCAGTTCTTGCACACGACGGATATTTCCAAGGTCTCTTTCTGGCATTTCTTCAGTGTCCGGTTGCATCTCTCGATTTCCGTCTGTGGAGATGATAATAGGATTTGATGTTTTGACTAGTTCTTGCACACGATGGATATTTCTAAGGTCTTCTTCTGCCATTAATTCAGTATTCGGTTGCATCTCTACACTTCCATCTGTGGAGATGATAATGGGATTTGATGTTTCTACCAGTTCTTGCACGAGACAGATATCGCCAAGGTCTCCTTCTGGCATTGATTCAATATCTGGTTGCTTCTCTCCACTTCCATCTGTGGAGATGATAATGGATTTTGATGTTTCGACCAGTTCTTGCTCGAGACAGATATCGCCAAGGTCGCTTTCTGATATTTCTTCAGTGCCCAGTTGCATTTCTTCACTTCCATCTGTGGGGATGATAATGGGATTCGATGTTTCTACCAGTTCTTGCACGGGACGGATATCTCCAAGGTCTTCTTCTGGCATTAATTCAGCATCCGGTTGCATCACTCCACTTCCATCTGCTGAGATGATAATGGGATTCGATGTTTCTACCAGTTCTTGCATGGGACGATTATCTCCAAGGTCTTCTTCTGGCATTAATTCAGTATTCAGTTGCATCTCTCCACTTCCATCTGTGGAGATGATAATGGGATTTGATGTTTCGACCAGTTCTTGCACGGGACGGATAACATTAAGGTCTCTTTCTGGCATTTCTTCAGTGTCCGGTTTCATCTCTCCACTTCCATCTGTGGAGATGATAATGGGATTTGATGTTTCGACCAGTTCTTGCATGAGACAGATATTTCCAAGGTTTCCTTCTGGCATTGATTCAGTATGTGGTTGCTTCTATCCTCTTCCATCTGTGGAGATGATAATGTATTTTGATGTTTCTACCAGTTCTTGCACGAGACAGATATCACCAAGGTCTCTTGCTGGCATTTCTTCAGTGCCCGGTTGCATCTCTCCACTTCCATCTGTGGAGATGATAACAGGATTCAATGTTTCTACCAGTTCTTGCATGGGACGGATACCTCCAAATTCTTCTTCTGGCATTTCTGCAGTGTCCGGTTGCATCTCTCCACTTCCATCTGTGGAAATGATAATGGGATTTGATGTTTCAACCAGTTCTTGAACAAGACGGATATCTCCAAGGTCTTCTTCTGGCATTTCTGCAGTGTCCGGTTGCATCTCTCCACTTCCATCTGTGGAGATGATAATGGGATTTGAGGTTTTGACCAGTTCTTGCATGCGACGGATATTTCCAAGATCTTCTTCGGCATTAATTCACTATTCGCTTGCATCTCTACACTTCCATCTGTGGAGATAATAATGGATTTTGATGTTTCTACCAGTTCTTGCAAGAGACAAATATCGCCAAGGTCGCTTTCTGATATTTCTTCAGTGCCCGATTGAATTTCTCCATTTCCATCTGTGGAGATGATAATGGGATTCGATGTTCCTACCAGTTCTTGCACGGGACGGATATCTCCAAGGTCTTCTTCTGGCAGGTGTGGGTGGATTGGAGATCTGAGATCAACCCGTGTCTCTTAACCCATTAGAATCAGTTATGATCCCCGGCAAGCTTCACGTAATTCACTCGGCGGGGAGGAGCGAGGGACAGGGGTAGGAGCAGAAAGGGGCTCAGCAGCCAGGGGCAGCGGCAGCCGCAGTGCCCTGCAGACTGCAGAGCCCAACCCACTGATTCTCCCGGCTGCACAAATGATGACACATAGGATATCTTTTAAACCTTTATTGAGGATATCATGGTAACACCACTCATATATATTTGAAACAGGGGTTTGGATTGTTTTGGCTGCAGCTCAAACACAGGCACAAAACTGCCTTATAAAACCTGAGGGAAAGAGGCTCTATGCTCTCGGCCACCCAAAGCATATTAGCCCTCACCAGAGCCCTCTTCCACCAGCCAAGGAGTAGTGCGAGCCTAAGCCCGAGCTGCGACCCCCACCCAAAAATCTCCAGGCCTGGACTGGTGTCTTGAAGCCTGAAAGAGAAATTAACCAAACCAAACTTGTTTGTGTGTATGCATCCTCCACGTCATGACAGCCATTGACCAAAACCAATTGATAAGCTGAATGGTTATACCTCCTTTCTGCGTAATAACCGAGGCAAACGGATATTCAGTTACTGTGACATCTTACGATAGCTGGTCCTTCTCTAGCGCCCTGCCGAAGCATGCGGGGTACAAGCTCGGTCTATGCTGGCCAAAACTCGGAACAAAATGTGAAGCTTGCAAATCCGCCCATGGGAGGCAGGATATTTATGAAGTCGTTGACCCCGGTGTGGTTGACCAGGAGCACCGGACCAAGTGAAAACTTAGCAATTCCCTACATGCGCAGGAACTGAACTTGTAAATAAAACCAAGTTGGATGCATGAAGTGACAGACACTGGATGTTAATTCCCACATATATGGCGGTGGCAACTGTGTAAATGTGAACCGAGTGGGGCCCGCTACAATGGGCAGCACTCGGTACCCCATTGAACTCCTTCGATTCCGCCAGTGTACCTATGGACCCATGACAAATTGCGCTTCTTCCTGAGAAACCTATGCCTGCCGGGTGGCCCTGAACAGCAGACGTCAGCCCAGAATCCTTCTACTAGGACTGACACCAGTAATGGGTCTTCCAATATGGGCATCACCGCACTCCCAGCTGACACCCCACTGCACCCAACTCTGCAGTCTAATTACCCCCGCCAGGTCCTCGCACCCTGCAACACCCCCACAAACCCTTCGCTTATCCCCCTTCCATGCGGGAAACACAACAGGAGAATGAGCCACAGCAGTATAAGGTTACCTTTTACATACTTTGTTTTAATTTTACAATTACCACAGGGGAGGGGTGAGCACACAGGGGAGAGAGAGAGTGCACTGGGGGGAGGCAGCTCAAACAAGAGAGCACAGAGGGAGAAGGCAGCACACAGGGAGGGAGACAGCACACAGGGGGAAGAGCGCACAAGGGGGAAGAGACAGCACACAGGGGGGAAGCGCACAGGTGGAAGACAACTTAAAGGAAAGAAAGGATTGTAGAAGCGGTCTACGAAGCGCTAGGGTGAGGATAGATATTAGTAGAGATTTTAATCAAACAGACCTTTATTGTTTCTCCATAAACCCACAACGCGTTTCAACAGATAAACCTGTCTCCACTAAGCTACAACTTGTCTGCACATCATATGAAGAGAGAAATCAGTGGAAAAGGACATCATGGAAAGAAGAATAGAAGATACATGGCGAAGAGGAAGACCAGAAGCCCAATAGCTTGATACTATCAAGATAACGGTGGAGAAGACCCTGGTGGACATATCTTGCTTGAAGAAGACCAAGTTGGACTTATCCAGGCTTGGAGGAGATCCTAGTGGACCTATCTAGGCTTGGAGAAGATCCTGGTGGACCTATCTAGTCTGCACAAGATTTATCTTCCTACACAGCGTTCATCCATCATGTCTCCATGGCCCCGAAATTGAGCTAAAAGCTGATAAATAATAATAGTGTGTTCCTTCTTCCCTAAATTTTTGCTGCATACACTATTATACTACCGTAGGTCTAGGTAATATATGTACATATATTGTTGTTTATGTTTGTACTGCCTCTCCTCTATTATATTGCTATATCAGTATAAACTGCTCTATACAGCTATCAGTTAATCTATGAGCGCATTGACATCCATGTATGCCTGAGAGCTGTGTATAGTGGCGTATCTGGGGAGGGGGGGCATGTGCCCTGGGCACAGCAGGCAGGGGAGCGCCCTCAGCCTCCTGCTGTGGCACCCAAGGTGTCCCCCGCCAGCGCATATTCTGCCCCCTTGTTATGTGAGCCGGCTATTCTCTGCTGCTCCCGCTATCAGCTGACAGCAGGAGCAGAGAAAATGCCGGGCGCCGGCTCCTGCAATCCATGGCACAGAGCGGCTATGAGACGCTCTGTATGATGGAATAGCTCCCTGTTACCTGGCATTTCCGGGTCAGGGGTACATCAGTAACATTATCAGGACACCTGATCACGTTACTGAGGTCACTCGGCGGCCCTGCGATGCAGAGGCAGCAAGATGGGGAATAGAGCTCTGAAAAGGAGCTGAAGACCACGAAGATGCATGTAATTAGGGGAAGGAGGAAAGGGTGTGGGGAGATTAAATGAGCCAAACTAGGGAGGGAGTGGGGGGGAGAATAAGAGCCAAACTGGGGGAATAAGTGAGCCAAACTAGGGGGGGTGGGAAATAATTGAGTTTAACTAGGGGGGAGAAGGGGAGAATAAGTGACCCAAACTTTGGGGAGGTGGGGGGAATAAGTGAACCAAACTGGGGGGAGAGGTGGGGGAATAAGTGAGCCAAACTGGGGGGGGGAATAAGTGAACCAAACTTGGGGGAGGAGGGGGAATAAGTGAGGCAAACTGGGGGGAGAGATGGGGGGAATAAGTGACCCAAACCAGGGGAAAGAGGGGGGGAGAATAATTAAGCCAAACCATGGGTGAGGGGGGGGAATATAAGAGCCATATTGGGGATAGAGGGTGGGGGAGAACATGTGAGCCAAACAAGGTGGGAGGGAGAGGGGGATTGAGTATATGTGAACCGAACTGGGGATGCAGGATGAAGGGAGTATATGTGAACCAAACTTCGGGGGAGAGAATGGGGTGACTTTGTTAACCAAGGGTGTCAATTTGTGGATTCAGTATATGAGTGAAGGGGATCAGAGTGGAGACAGTATAAGGCTACGTTCACACATTTGCGTATTTTGCCGCGTTTTTCGGCCGCGCAAAAAAGCGCAACAAAATACGCAGGGGCTTTCACACACTGCGCTTTCTTTACTCCAGAAAGCGCAGTGATGTCACAGAGGGGAGGAAGAATCCTGCTTCCTCCTCCCCTCTGTGACAGCCCCATTAGATTTCACAGAGTATTAATATACACTGTGAAATCTAAATTAAACAAAGGCAAATGTATGTAAAATAAAAAAGAATGAATACATCACCTCTCCGTGCCTTCTCCCACTGTCCGGTGCCTTCTCCCGCTCTCCGGTTCTAAGTGAGAGGTGTACTGATAAGACCTGTGGTGACGTCAGAGGAGGGGCGTTCCCGGGGCGTTCCCAGCGCTGATTGGCTGTTCGTGGTCATGTGATATGTATCACATGACCGCGAGTGCCCGGGAACGCCCCTCTGACATCACCACAGGTCCTGTCAGAAGAGATCTCACTTGGAACCGGGGATCGCACAGCGGCAGAAGGCGTCGAACAGGTGAAGTATTGATTCTTTTTTATTTTTCAGACACTTGCCTCTGTTTAATTTAGATTTCATAGTGTATATTAATACACTGTGAAATCTAATGGACGGCCACAGCTGTCACAGAGGGGAGGAGGAAGCTGGATTCTTCCTCCCCTCTGGGAGAATACGCAGAAGTAGCTGCGTAAACAATTGACATATCAATTGTTTACGGAGCTGCGTTTTCTCCCGGAAAACGCACTGCGTATTTTTACGCAATGTCTGCACTGCAAAGTGAATTTCACATTCACTTTGCTGGCAGACAAAAGGCACATTGCGTATTTTGAAAAGCGCGCGTAAAAAAGCGCAGCAAAATACGCAATGTGTGAACGCAGCCTAAGGTGTGAGGAAGATGGCTACAGCACAGTATGGTGACTAAGGGGGATGGCTGCAGCACAGTATTGTGAGTGAGGGAGGATGGCTGCAGCAAGTATGGTGTGGGGGGGTTGCTGTGGTATAGTATGGTGAGTGAGGGGAGATGGCTGCAGTACAGTATGGTGAGGGGGGGTGGCTGCGGCAAAGTATGGTGGGTGCGGGTGGATGGCTGCAGCACAGTATGGTGAGTGAGGGGGGATGGCTGCGGCACAGTATATGGAGAGAGAGGTGGATGGCTGCAGTACGGTATGTGGAATGAGGGGGAAAGAGTGTGGACACAATACGAGGAGTGGGGGGGATGGATGCCAACACAGTATGTGGAGTGAGGAGGAGATTAAGTTTGATGAGGGAGAACATTATAAACAGTGGGCAGTATAGGGGACACAGTCTAGAGGACAGTGTGACCAGGGAGCTCAGTATAAAAAGGTGAGAGCAGTGTGATGAGGGGGCAGTGTGGGGGGCATGCACCAGAAAAGGGACAGTGTGTAAATCATATTTTGTGCAGGGAATGGTGAGGAGGAGCAATTATTTATTCAGGGGCACAGCGTAGGGCAGTTATTTTTACTCGTGAGAATTTTGATTATTTTGCTATTTTTAGGGATATCGTTTCAGGATGTGCTGAAAAAGACCGGAGAAGATTGACATCTCCAGAGACAAGCTGTAGATGTGAAAAGTCATTATGGTGTCTGGACAAAATAAAGAAAACAAAAAGATGATCCCGATCAGAGACAAAGTAATCTATAAAGTACCCGGATGTAAATGACTACTGTATTTGTGATACTGACTAATTCTCATTAGTACTGTGGTTCCTGTATGATCTGATGGTGACTGGTAACTACAACTCCCAGCACTCCTTACCATTGTTAAGGATGTAGTAGAGATTGTAGGTTCATGCAACACAAATGTGTATGGATCTGACCTGACATTACAATTGTTTTACCATGTACCATGGTTCTGATGGTGAATTTCTGTACTGATGAGGATTGTGATGCTGTGTTTCCATAGTGATGGGGGTTATATGGATGTATACTTGTACTGATGGGGATTCTAGTTATGTATTTCTGCACCTAGATAAAATAAATAAAATGTATATTCTATATATTTGGATTTGTGTGCACTTATTTAGGCAGGGGTTTTTGCTCTTCTTTCCTCATGTATACTTTTTCCCTGCATTATGTAGCACCTTAATAGTGATTGATTGTGTATCTGGTGCACCTCGCCTTCTACAAGTCTCAGACATTCTCACCTTGATATCCAAAAGAACAATCCATCCTCCATGTTTGTTCTGGAAATTTTGAAATTTCTTAGCCTGTTCTCGCTGTTCATCAGGCAGCCGGACCCCTGCGTCTCCACTGAAGTATAAGTCGATAAGCTGGAATGAAGAGATTGGTTGATTTTGAGGGTAACACTTGGGTGCACCAATCCAGAATGGAGAGAACAGTGTCTAGATCTGTGGTCGGTTCTCTAAGATGTTTGGAACAACCTTCCTGCTGAATTAGAAAGGACATCCGACAGACAACATTATCCATAAAACTTCATGACTTTATTTAGGTTCTTCTTAAAACATTAAAAAAAAGTTCTGGATCATGCAGGGTCCCGGCCTTACACGTTTCGGAAGTCCTTAATCTTAGGCCCAGTGTAACTGATTACAAAGTGTCTTAAGTAAACCCCCTGAACCCAAGTTCACATGTGTTACAAATTCATCAATAATATACACAACACTTTGATTTGTTGGAAAAGTCTCCATTTTACTAGTCCTTCTTGCCCCAGTAATTAAGATGTTTTCATAGGCTCACATATGTTGGCTCTGCATCATATATTTTTTGTAGAAAAACTTCACAAATTGTTTTGACACATTCCATAAACATATAGTGTAAGCGTTGTCAGAACACAGAACCAAGATAACAGTCATGCAGTAAAAGGTTCTTTGCTGATGATGTGGTTATTTTTTTGAATAAACCACAGCGGGATATAGGCTGAAGGCACACTGACGTGCATCAAATACGGAGCGTGTTTGATGCAGGACAGTGCTGAGCGTGTGATGCATGTTTGTGGGTGTGTGTGGTGCGAGTGTGGTGCATGTGATGAGTGTGGCTGACTGTATGTATGTTAGTGTGCTGTGATTGTGAGGTGTGAGTGCGTGTGTGGTGCGTGATTGTGATGCAGTCCACGGTCCTGAAGGACTGCGGGCAGCATTTGTCGGGAATAGAAACTCTGCGCCTGTCAAAGCCACAGAGTTTAAATTTCCTGCTTTGCTGGTACAGTAAGCTATCATCTTGTACTGGTGTGACAGCAGCGGTACAAGATGTTTGGCTAATACAATAATGATTGTAGTAAAATAATGTATTCTGGGGTTATTTTACTGATTAACCCATCAGCATCCTCTGCACCGCATGTGTGCGCAGAAGAGGCTGATGCGGCTCTAAACCCAGTGCTGAAGGGGTTAATATGCAGCTGTTGTAGTGACACCATGTATGTTGAGAGTGTCCTCACTCTCTGCAGACATGGTGTCATTACACCATGTGTGTGAAGGGGTTAATTTTTATGTATAATGGGTTAAAGGAACTGTCAGGTTTATAAATTCACAGAGAAAGTCGGCTCTCTGTTATTGTCTATGGGGAGCTGTGGCTTCAGCACCATGAGAGGGGACAGTTCCCCAGAGACAGTAAGATAGAGCCAGCTTTTTCTGTGAATTTATAAACCCGACAGTTCTTATAACCCATTATACATCAAAATTAACCCCTTCACACACATGGTGTAATGACACCATGTCTGCAGAGAGTGAGGACACTCTCCACATACATGGTGTCACAACAACAGCTGCATATTAACCCCTTCAGCACTGGGTTTAGAGCCGCATCAGCCTCCTCTACTCACACATGCGGTGCAGAGGATGCTGATGGGGTTAATCAGTAAAATAACCCCAGAATACATTATTTTACTACAATCATTATTGTATTAGCTAAACATCTTGTACCGCTGCTGTCACAGCAGTACAAGATGATAGCTTACTGTACCAACAAAGCAGGAAATTTAAACTTGCCGGTTTTGACAGCCAGCAAGTTTAAAGCGTTTTTGCCTGCACACTCGCACTGTGTGCTGTATGGGGGCGAGATTTTCTCACACCCATACACTTGCATTGCCCTCACATGCGTCAGAATCGCGTGCAGTCGCAGCATGCTGCGATTGCACTCGCTTCTGACTCGCAGTGTGAGTTAGGTGCGGGGGACTCGCACCAGTGTGCCCTGCCTGATAGGGCAACACTGGTCCCAGTGCAATGCAAGTATCCCTCGCATGGCACTCGTGCGAGTCCCTCGCACCGTGTGCCTCCAGCCATAGATGCACTATTGCGTCAATTAGGTATCTTTGGGACATTTTTTGGGTTCAAATTGAATAGGTCAAAATGTTTGCTAATGATGTTAAACAGTGGCTATGGGGGTGGAGGTAAGGGAGCTCAACATCTTAGTGGTATTAAGATAGCCCCCAATCATATTAAATATTTGGGAATGCCCCGGGGACATTATAATCTCTGAATTATGGTCCACTAATCACAAAAGATAGAAAAGGAGCTGGAGGGATGGATGAACCTCCCGCTATCATTGTTGGGTAGGTGCCACCTGATCAGAATGATCAGCTTTGCTAGACTGTTGTATCCTCGGCAGACATTTCCGCTGTTGCTGCGTCATACTGATGTCCAGCGAATCCATAGGGCATTCTCTAAGTTTCTGTGGAGAGGGAAGAGGGCCCAGATATGCTCCTGAACGTTAATGTTCCCAAAGGCTACAGGGGAGAGAGGGCTGCCAAACGTTAGGGGGTATAACTTAGCTTGTATTGCCCGCCATGTCATAGATTGGTTAAAAAAATCAAGCAGATACTCCAATTATGAGTTAGAGGCAGAATTCTGTAAACCCTGGAAGCTGACTTCACTTCTTCATGCGTCCTGATCGAATATATCGCAATATATAAAATCGGCCTTGGTATGTCGGGACACCACAGCATTCAGGAAAGCGGTTAGGAATAAACTGAATATAGCCTGGAGGGTATCAAAATATTTAAACCCATGGGCTCATGTGGATTTCAAATTAGGAAGAGAAAATGTCCTCTTTAGGGCCTGGAGGGAAAGGGGAGTGAACAGAATTGGGTGACTTGCTTCATAGGGAGAACGGACGTTTGTTGGCAGGTAGGGAGACTCTGGATAGATTTCAGCAGGTTGACGCTCATATGCAACTATTCACTCAACTAAACTTTCATGTTATGCAAAAATTACTACTGTATTGTTATGGGGATGCTCCCATATGCAATAAGACCCAGAATCATCACGGGACCTCTCACTGAATTATGTTGGATGTCGCAGAATAATAAAGATGGAGGCTAAGTACGTGTTTGTGGTTTTTTTTTTCTAATAAACATATTTTTCGATGTGTTGTATATTCTTTACTATTTACTACAGATTCCTAATGGCCGGGTCTAATATTGGCCTGACATTATGAATCTCTGGCTTAGTGCCAGCTCCCAATGCAAAGCTGGTATTAACCCCTTATTACCCAGTCTGCCACTGCTACACGGCAGCTGGAAGAGACGGATACAGCGCTAGAAAATGGCGCTTCATGAATGCGTCATTTTGTTGGGTGACTGCGGGCTGCAATTCATAGCTTGGGTAGCCCAGAAAGCTTGGGCCTCTCCACGCTGAAGATTCCTGCCCCCAGGTGCCTAGTTTTACCTGGCTGTACCAAAAATATAGCAAAGCTCCTCGTCATTTTTTTTTACATTATTTTATGAAATAATTAAAAAAAAATGCTTCCCTATATTTTTGGTTTCCTGCTAGGTAAAACTAGGCAGCTGGTGTTGGTGGCAGCCCATAGCTACATGTTGTACCTGGCTGGCAACCAAAATATGGCAAAGCCACACATCGTTTGTTTTAAAAATGTAAAAAATAAATAATTTAAAAAAATGCTGGAGAGGAGACATCCAGGACAGTGTCTCAAGATCTTGTGCACATTCTCTAAAAGTGAGAAATTGTGTGGGAAAAAGAAAACGTTCAATATGACGACCTATTGTTATCAAATTCTGTGACGTAGCTGTAGGTTCCAAACGTTCACTATACCCCTGGATAACATCCTTGAGGTGTCTAGTTTCCAAAATGGGGTCACTTGTGGGGGGTTTCTACTGTTTAGGTACCTTAAGGGCCTGGGATATGCATTATGGTGACCATCATCTATTTCAGCCAAATTTGCTTTCCAAAAATAAAATAGTGCTCCTGCCCTTAACGTTTGTTCAAACAGAGTTTTTTTGACCAAATGTGGTGTATCGGAAGAAACTGGGCCACAAATTTTAGCATCCAATTTTTCACGCTATCCTTGTAAAACTGAATAAATTGAGGCTAAAGCAACATTTTTAGGTAAATATAAATGTGATTCTGTTTTCATTCCACTTTGTATTCATTCCTGTGAAGCAGCTGAAGGGTTAATAAACTTCTTGAATGTGGTTTTGAGTAGCTTGAGAGGTGTAGTTTTCGTGCAGTTTTTGGAATGAGGTAATTTTTGGGTGTTTTCTGTCATGTAGGCCTCTCAAAGTGACTTCAAATGTGATGTGGTGCATTATACCATATGGAGCACTATGATGGTGCATTGTAATGGGTGACTATGGATGATGCATTGTTATATATGGAGACAATTATACTATATGGAAGCCATTATAATATTTGGAGGGCTCTGTGGGAGCATGATAAAAGTTGGAGGGCTATGAGGAAGCCTTTATACTCATGGAGGGCTATTTAAGGGCTGTGTGGGGGCCATAATACAGTGTGAAGAGATGTTGGGGCCATTATACTGTATGTGGGTCCGTTATACTGTGTGTGGAGGGCTGTGTGGGTGTCACAGTAGAGATCATACCGTAGAAGAGGAGTAGTCTTATATGGCGAGTATATTCCAAACTCTATATTTTAACTTGAAAACTTGGGGGTCGTCTTATATGCCAAGTTGTCTTATACGCCGGAAAATACGGTAGATGTTTCCAAGGAATGTAAGAACAATGCATGAGATGACTTAGCCAGCTCGGACGTTGGAGTTATCAATATCTCATACCTCATACATATACAAAAAAACTCAGGGACGACTTACTACCTCCAGTACCTGAGTGACTGTTCAAAAATGTGGGACAAACAAATAATTACAACGGACTTAGAGGAATAAATAGTCAGTAGGAGACTCACTCAGATGAGAGGTGGAGAGACACTCAGTTTTGAATAATGCATAAAGCAATTTGCGGATTTAATTTACCACCAACTGTGCAATTCCCTAATATACTGCAGCACTGTCCGAAATACAGCACTGAGAAGGCTGACTTATTTCACGGGTTATGGAGTTGTGTTGTGATTAGGCACCTTTGGGAACAGGTACAGATTTTGACAGGTACTGTATGTAGTGGACTGACCGAGTTAGATCCGCTGGTGGGGCTGTTCCACTCTCCCAGCGAGAGTTCCATAAGTGGAGATTCGGCCAGATTACTTCATTTTATAGTAATGGTGGGAAAAAGACTTATTTTGAGGGAGTGGTTACATAAAAGACCTCCAGATATATCTGCGTTGACACATGAACTAACAACAGTAATGACAACAGAAAGAAGGGAGGCAGAACCTGATAAAGACAAATTGACATGCCGTTTCTTTGCAACCTGTAGACTGTTTACTGAGCACTTACACAGGAGGAAATTAAACATACAGTGCTGCAATTTAAAAATTGAGTGGTATGCGATACAGGGCTTACAGGGTACGTTAGGGAAGTTGAAACTCTGACATCTCATGACATAACGAGAATGTTCATATATGTATCAGCTCAGGTAGGGTGAGCTGACTGATATTATCTGTCTTGTTGTAGGGGATAATCAAGAGATATCTTCGAGAACTAATTTAATAGAAATATAACATATCAGTTTTATAGTTGAAGCCCACTGAATGGCATGCATCCAATGCACTATCCAGTAAGCTTCTCTGTTTCTAAGGGTACGCTCCCAATCCCCTTCTCTTTTGGGGTTGGGTACACGTTCAATACCTTTTACAGTATGATGGTCTGTTTTACCCTGATGTACATCGCTAAAAAGTTTTGAAAGGCCAGAAACTGACTTACGTCCTGCTGATGTACTGGAATCCATTGAAGTTATGTGTTCTGGCATCCTTTTTTTCAAGGTACATGTAGTACATCCTGTATAGTATTTTTTACATTCATTGAACGTTGCTATATAAACTGTGTATTGTTACAGTTCATATATGTTTTGATCTGAAAACGCTTCCCAATTACTGCATTAGAAAAATGACTTGTTTACACAGGTTACATTTATTCCCCCCACCTCATCTGCACAAACCATTGTATTTTAAGCATGTATGTTGTTTTCTCTTACTTTTATACAGACTGGGTGACCCAATGCTGCATATGTCCCTCCCTCTTCTCGCAACTGTGCAACACTTCCCTCCCCTCAACAGTATTTTTCTCAATATGTTGTCCTGATATAATATCAGAAGATTTTTCTGTAGTATTTTAAGCACTACTGAGAAAGTTAACCCCATCCACACGACAGCTATATATACATTGTCTATTGACAGTGATGTTCTTCTCAGAAAAAGGGGCATGGTCAGATGACTTGGCATAAGGGCAGATAGTCACAGCTATTATAATGTCTTAAGGTACCGTCACTCGCGGCAATTTTGCTAGCAATTTCACTGGCAATTTGCTGGTTGCAGTGAAATCATGGACACATTGTTCCATTTGTACACGGCAACAAAACAGAACAGTGTGTCCATGATTTCACAGCAACTAGCAAATTGCCAGTGAAATTGCTAGCAAAATTGCCTCGTGTGACGGTACCTTAAAGGTACCTTTACACGCCGCTACAGAAGGTTGGAAACAACCGGGTTTTGGAGACAAATGTATCTTGCACCGTCAAATCAACCCGAGGTAGCGACGTGTAAACTAGGTTGTTGCCACCCGTCACTTTCGGCACCTGTTTCAGAGCAGTGCTCTAAAACAGGTTGGTTTCAACCCGATGGTAGCGGCGTCTAAATAAGGTACAGTAAGGTTTTTTCGCCACCTAGTTAACTCCCTGGGGCGTGACACAGCCTCCGGGAAAACGCCCCCCTTCAGCGATCATTGGTGGAAGCTCCTGAGTTACGATTGGTTGTCGCTGCATAGGGCGGCATATTTAAGGAGCTGACCAGTCACACTACACAATTGCAATAGCATCATGTATTAGCAAGCCTTCCTGCGCTGGCTGGCCAATCATGAAGCTATTGCATTGTCCAATCATCGTACGAACGTCTCGTAATCCACAATTCTGGCACGCCTATGTGTTGTCCCTGCTGCCCCAGGTCCTCCCATATTACCTTCTGTAGCGGCGTGTAAATGAGGGAAGGTGCTCTACAGAAGGTAACTTGAGGCACCCGGCAGTGCCTCCAGGGATAGATTAAACCTTCTGTGGAGCACCTTGTAGCGGCGTGTAAAGGCGGTATCGGGTACCGTTTGCAACCGTTGCTACGTGCTCGTGCACGTGAGACACCCGGTTGTTTCCAACCTTATGTAGCGGCGTGTAAAGGTACCTTTTAGTTATAAAAGCTTGTCTGCAAGTAAACAACAACACACATCCCTGAAATTTGTGTTTCAGATCCTATCTACTGCTGTCTTTAGATTACAGAAAACAAAAAGCAAAAACCTGCTGACAGATTCCCTTCAAGAATTATTTCAGCATAAAGATGGACAAGGAATCCTGGAAATTATGATATGACAACCACAAAGCACTGATCTCACCATTATCGAGTGTGATTACTTGAAGAGACAGAAGGAATTCCACAAGTCTACTTCCACAGTAGATTTTCTCCAAGATGTTTGGAATAATCTTCTTGCTGAGTTTAATCAAACACTGCATGCAAGTGTACGAAAATGAATGATTTAAGCTCTTTTAAAGCCAAAAGGTGGTCACCTAAGTATAGATTTGATTTAGATTCCTGTTTTGTACATTATCTTTGTAATTTGTAAATTGATGAAAAATAAACTATTAACACATATTTTTGAAAAACTTTATTCTACAGCATTTTTTCTATGCATGTCAAATACGTTTGCCCAGTAGTTTGTTATATGTTCCTGACATACAGTACTTCTGCACCATGTGGAGACCTAAAAGTATCAACTTGCTGGATCAATGTAAAGTGTAATATTTCTACATGTTTCTGTTTCAAACTAATAAGTGTTGAACATGTCACCAATTTTCAAAGTAAATTTACTTCTAAAGGTTTTATTGACATGCAATTCTCACCAGATGTCGGTAACAACCTATCAAATCCGCAAAGGCAAACAAAATACAGCAGAAAGAGAGGTGCAAAGAGCCATGAAAAGTTGTGACACCAGCTGAAATCTATCAGTAATTGGAAAGCAATCTTACCACATAGTGCAAAATAATATCAACTATTTAACTGATGGACTATAATAAGGTTTTTCATTACAAAGATACTGCGCAAGAAATGTATCATGCTGAGTAAAAGCAGTGATCTGACTCAAGACATTCAGAACATTATTGTTGTAAAACATACTGGTGACATTGGTTACATAATTTATAAACTACAGAAGGTTCCAGTAAAGTCTGTTGAGGCCATAACTTGGAAGTGGAAACCACATCATTTCACCATAAACTGGCCATGGCAAGGTTCGCCCCACAAGATTTCAGATAGAGAAGTGAAAAGTAGGATCAAAAAAGTTGTCAAAGAGAGCTACAGAAAGACCTGTAATCAGCAGGTACAACTGTTTTAAAGAAAACAATAAGTAATACTTTTAACCTCCATGGTCTATATGCATGCTCACCATGCAAGACTCCATTGCTGAAAAAAAAACATGTTATAGTTTGCTTAACAAAGCTTAAGGTACCGTCACACGCCGCCATCTCTCCTGGAAATCATAAAGGCGATATGTCGCCCTGGAGCAATCGCCGTGAAATTGCCTCACGGTTGCGGCGTGTGATTTGAGCATTTCACGGTGATAAATCGCCCCTCAGCCATCGCCTGATTCCTGAACAGTGCTCATTAATCAGCTGCAATCATTAAGGCGATATTTCCTGTGTTGTGTCGTGTGACAGAGCGATAATGATGGAATGAGCGTTGCCTATGATTTCCTGTTGGTGTGCCTCAAGTGTTCTTGTAGCCCGCGCCCCGTCTGAAATTATTGGTGTTGGCTACTATGTTCCCATTGGTGTCAGTTGACACCACACCATATTTGAAGAGCTGTCCGTTCAGCACCACACTTATCTTCAGCTACACAACCGTCCGCAAACTCAGTGCAAACTCCGATAGACAATGGCGTCATGTATTAGCCAGCCTCCCAGAGCAGGCTGACCAATCGTAACGCTGTTGTGTTGTCCAATGAGCGTGTATGGGGTGCAGTATACACCACTGTGGCACGCCTATTTCCTCGCCGCGCTGAACATGTTCGCCCACATTGCCTTTGAGATTGCGGAGTGTGAAGCGGTGATGGAATTAGGCAAGATTGGTTCTGCTATAGGGGAGGTGATTTCTGGAGCGACACATCGCCTTAGCTTCAGGGCGAAATTGCGGCATGTGATGCTGTCATCGGTGATGTGAGGTGACCACGAAAAACGTGAGCGCGCACGTTAGATCACCATATATCACCAGCCGAGATTGCGGCGTGTGACGGTACCTTAAGAGATGCCTGTGAAATATTGGGAGAATATAGTCTGTTCAGAGAAGACCAAAGTTAAACTCTCTGGATGCCAAAGTTTTCCACCCTCAAAACACCATACCAACAGTATATATAGCACTGGCAAAATTTATATAATTGAAAGAGGTATGAATGGACAAATGTACTGAGAAAAATCTGCTGCCATCTACCAGGATCATGAAGATGAAATGAGGATCGACATTTCAGCAACAGATGTTCCCAAACATACAGTCAAGGAAACTCAATTGGTTTCAGAGAAAGAAAATAGTTCATAGAAGAGTTCATAGAAGATTCTGATGGAAGAAGCCGGATGAAGACGGAGGAGCGCGATGGCGGCGGCAGGACAGCGGCAGGGATAAGTATAATAATCTATTCCTTTACAGGATTGCAGCAGTAAGGGGGGGGTCCTGTATACTGATGGGGGGGGCCTGTATACTGTATACACTGTATACAGTGTATACAGTATACAGTGACTCGCGTATAAGCCGAGGGGGGACTTTTCAGCCCAATTTTTGGGCTGAAAAACTCGGCTTATACGCGAGTATATACGGTAATACTTTTTCCCTGTCTCATTCTTCATTATTACATTTCCCTTAATTTTTAGACATCTGTGGGTTGATTTAGACATCTGGTGAGGATACTATCTCAATATCACCTCTAGAAATATATTTACTTAGAAAATTGATGACATGTACTATATATATATTTCACCTGCTGTATATACAGCTGTAGTGTTTCTTAAGATGAAGTGACTTTTGTGTTAGTTTAAAAAAGACTGCACCTGTATGTGTAGAATTATAATGAATTGTATTATTTTAAACTGGGCTGCTACACAGTGTTGTCACAATATAACCCTGGTAATTGGAATACATGACCTATACAACAAAATAAAATCAAGTATGGGCACTAAGATTGACCACAGTGTGAATTTTCTGTGATGTTACTGATAACAATTTTTTTGAGAAAAAATCCAAAACAATAAAATCTTTAATAATGGAAGAAAAAATAAAAGAAAGCACAAATTGGTAAAGGGTTTACTACAGACACGTATTCCTCAGGCTCCAAAATACGTTCACAGCATGTACCAGTCTTCATTTTTACTTGCTGTTTCTCGAAAAATAAATACAACAGGCTGAAAAGATGAGGTCAAATGTGTACAGAGGTAATGATGGTGATTACAAAAGAGCTTGCACAATTTTTGCACACTTTTACAATACAAAACAAAAAAACAGCATAAATGGCTTATAATTTTCCTTCTTTGAAAAGGATTGATGAGTGCTCGGAATTAAGTTCAATCGTGGTTTCTTCTGAATGCTCCTCTGATTAGGTGGATTGTCTGCCTGTCTTCTCCTTCGGTTCTAATGTAGGTGGCAGTTTCAAACCAAACCTCTAGTTGCTTTCACTTTAAATATCCACAAAAGCAACAACTAAGGTGATCAGAAACACAAAGTTATTGAGGGGAAAAGCCAATCCATGACAATAATTTAACAATATTATTGTTCAACATGTTTTATAAAGAATAAGAAAGTTTATGATATCGTAAAAAATGGACTTCAAAGTATAACTTCCCCCTTGCCAGATATTTAAAAATACAGTGTGTTTTCTCATAGGACATTCTAAATACATGGGAGGTCCCTTGTTCAGAATCTCCATCACTTATCAATTTCAAGATGTTGCAATTTTGGTGTCTGTTTCAAAAACTGGGAACACTCAGATCTGGGACAATCAACGTTGAATTAAAATCTGGCTCTATGTAACTTGGATCTAGCGGATTCCGGATCCTGCTGGATCCGGATGCTAGATCTGGGTTTTTGAACTTGGATTGCCCAGAACACAGTAATAAATGATGCGCCCCTTAGGTCTTGGACACACTTACCTAGTTACATCCGAGTTTGACTGACGAGACTCTGAAAGGGCTGGAGCAGTGACCCTGAACGGCCTCTCCCTGTCTGGACGGGGAGTCTGGAGCTGCACAAAAACACAAGCAGCCGACAGCCCCATCCAGATAGCGAGAAGCCATTCAGGGTCACTGCTCCAGTACTTTCAGAGTCTCCTCAGTCAAACTCTGATGAGTGTGTCCGAGCCCTCAGATTGTGTTTCATTTTCCACTGGATCCTGTGGAAAAAGGTACGCAACGGGATGCTCCAGATCAGTGGATGCTGGTACATCAAGTTGCATCATTGCGGAGGAATCTGGCGGAATGCACATTTTTCCCGCATTCCCCCAGATTCTAAAACATGTGTGAAACCAAACTCACTCTGCCCCCCCTCTTAATCAAGGTTTTTGTTTTCCTACAAGCCCTTCTTCTGCCTATCCTTTCCATCCATAGAAATAATATACATCTTAGGTATAGTAAAAGATTAAACTAAGATATACTCAAAAGATAAAAGAGATATAATACCATATACATATGTTTGTTTTTGGGATATAATTCTTTTCTTTTTGAAAAATAAAAATCTACTGAAACAGAATTCTATCAAATAAAGGATCTAACCTTTCAATGCCTTCCCTGAGGTCCAGGGCAATAAAACACCAAACCTATTTTGGGTAGTCCAATATCTCTTTAAGTTTTAATTTTTGTTCATTTGTATGATTCTAGGCAGAGGTATATCTACAACAGATGCAGGTGTTGCAATAGAACCCGGGCCCTGGAACCTAGAGACCCCACAAGTCACTTTGACCTATAGAAAAAGACTAATGCTATTGGAGATTTGCAATCATTGGGAGCCCAGTTAGAGCTTTTGAATCAGAGCCCATGAGCTTCAAGTTACGCCACTGATTCTGGGGTCAAGCTGGCGATTCAAATCACTGTTTGTCACTATTGTCCTTGAGCTACACCTGAAATTTCCTCCAAAATATCTGAATAAGGTAATTCTGTACCATATATATGGATTTTTTTATGTCTTCATTCAAATGTATTAGGAGGATTTGCAGCAGAAATTTCTACAATGCAAAACCCCCATGTGCTTAAATGTAGAAAGGAAATCTGTGCACATAAAGACCACCATAGTCATGCAGGTGGTAAAATATCATTGTTTAAGGCACCATCTGTCCTGTTACGCATACTGATGTGCTGCCAAGAATGATAATTCTGAAGCAGACTCGTTTTTGGTTGATTTGCGGCCTGTTTAGATGTATGTATATACATATAAATATGAAAAGAGAAAAAAACTAGTATAGTATATTATTCTAGTATATATGGGGTTCAATGGCTTCATTGCTGGACTCTGCCCTCCTCCCATCCCATTAAGCCACAGGGACCATCTGATGTGCTGTGTATCCTACTACTGCCTATGTAACAGAGATCTTAAGGGTCTGAAAGGGGTTTATAATGTAGTTAGGAACCCATCAGATTTAAGGTCACCTTGCCGCGCTTGGTGGGCAGGCATCTATTCGCCACTATTGGGAACCTTATTCTATAAGGTAAGTATATCTCCCTCCAAAAAACATTTTACCATCTGAGTTTTTTTGGAAAAGCATGTAAGATGTTATTGCCATTAGCAGGGTGCTGCTGTAGTTTTTCTATAAATTATATAATATATAGAAAAAAACAAAAAAACGAAACAGCACAACTCCATAGGTTGGGTGCAAAGCCCTCATACCACAATCTCTGGTAATGATAAGCAGATGAAAAAATGAAAGGCAGCTCTTCCTCCAGTTCAAGTTATGTAGGTTTATTTGGTCCTAGGGCTGCGACGTTTTGGCACGCAGCCTTCCTCAAACTTGAGGAAGGCTGTGTGCCGAAACGACGCAGTTTTAGGACCAAATAAACCTACATAACTTGAACTGGAGGAAGTGCTGCCTTTCATTTTTTCATATATATATATATATATATATATGTATATACATATATATATATATATATTTTTTTTTTCTTATATACATACTTGATAAAACATATATATGATACAAAACTATACATAAAGGTATAGAAGTACTGTATATTACATAGTAAATTTTGATATCTATAGGGCTGAAGTATCAATTTTTGCTTTAATATACAACATCTAGGAAAAACATTTTATGGGGATATAGAATTTACCACTCCATGGCAACAGTTGAAATTCACTGTAAAATACAACGTAACCATGTATTTTTGTAGACAGTATAAATGGTGTTCAGACTGCAGGAAATAATGCATATTTCAGCACAAGAAGGTTCATTTTATCTACAAACAATAAGCAAAGATCACAAGTTCTGAAGACTCCTCTCTTGTGGAATATCTTCGTTCGGTTCCTTCCCGCGGCGGTGAGAACGCCGGGCACTGTGAGGCAGACTGTGACTTGTTGTCATGCAAATAAGCTTACAACAACAAAATCACTAGTCTTCCACAAAGTGTCAGCCTGCATGGGGTCTCCTTCTAGGCTGGAGAATCGAATTCCCTGCTATTCTCCCCTTTTATGAATGTATTATCTTCTGCTTTTAGATTAATGAGGATGGGTAAACCTGAAACATTGTGGCATAAAAATACAGAGCTTTCACAGATCAGCAGAATAATGTCTTACCTCTACATAGTAGACAGATTGTAATCTTACGTTCAGAGCCTTCTCTCCTCTTGGTAATTGATGAGTTATGTGTTCCTCTATACTGTCAGACGTTATGTGTACATGTCCACTCTGAATTGTAAAGTGCTATGGAATATGTTGGTGCTATAGAAGTAAAGATTATTATTATTTATTACAGTGGGGTCATAGTCCTGGCAGATGTTGGTATGCTAGAAGTTGGGTAAAGCTTGCCCTAGATATGACATGACAATCTAGCAGAAGAACCTGGTCTGGGTGTTATGAAATACCTTTAAAAACATATCTTCCAATATAAAAAAATACCAAAAAATAGATTTCATCTTAGATCAGAGACACACTGAATGAGACGCATTCGAGATACTCACATGAGTTTCACATGCCTCACTCGACACGGCCGCCAGCTCACTGGACAGGAGCGTATTAGTTGATTGTGTTTCTATGCAGCTGATGTGCTTCTATCCAGAAAGCAGACGGCCATCCCAGGTGACTCATGCAAGACTTGTGCGAGTATCTCGCACGCGTCTCGCTCAGCCTGACTCCAGCCTTACTGGCATTGTTCCCTCTAAACTGTGCTCTTTGAAAGTGAAGAGTTAAAAATAGCCCACTACATACAGGTATATCAGTAACTGGGCACCTGTTGACTAAATTAGTATGTTCTTTTATCTCTCTTCTTGCCAGACTTTTTCTTGTTGAGATCTCAAAGCACACATATGCCCCAATTCATCAGTTGCAGGGTTTTTAG